>JAMAJE010000113.1:0-64488 GCA_023629255.1 Pichia sp. PB3310
GTAGTACAACTGCTGCCTTTGCGTCCGTGCAAATCTCCAGCACCACACGCCCCAGCACCTTGAACTCCCCATTGCTCTTCTTGCACTCTGCTCTCATGTATATCCCCCGAGTCCGGTTATGTGGCGCTGGTGCCACCTAACTCCGTCGCAGAATTCATTCTGAGCGCGCACCGACGAAATTCAGTGTCCCGGATTCACCCATCTTTGGCGTACCGCGCACAAACCCGTTTCGCGTTTTCCAAAAATTTCTCATTTTCATTTCGATTTTCATCATCCAACTTTTTTTTTGCCCACGAATCGGTTTCTGTTCGTGCGTGGCCCACGCTTTTTTGCTGCGCCGCCCACGCTCCAGCTACTGGGGGATCTCACAACGCCCTCAAATGTGCAAAATTACACTCTCCTGTTTATTTCCTCACAAAATAGAGCCTCTTTTTCTGACCACAGAAATCGTCTTCATATATGCGTTCCACAACAGGTTGCAGTAATTCTTATACTCATTTCAAAAGCTTAAATACAAATGCCTCCTACGAACTCTTTTTTTCATTGTGGAAATTAAATTTTTACCAAAATAATTTTGGTAAACTCCATAAATTATATTAGCATAGTTTGTTACTGATATTTAATATCATAATTAATACATATAATGTTCAATAAGGTAAGAGCGATAAAAGAGTTTACTATTACATCTTTTAGTATTTGTTGCAAATGCAGAATAGTACATTACTTAAGTGTTAGTTAAAAATATTGAAGTTGAATAATAATGTAACTTGAACTACAATTTAACTCTAACTTTAGGTTTTTTAAATCTTATTCCAATGAGTTAAAAGTATAGACTCTGTTATGAAAACTCTAATTAACATTGATGTCTACGGTATCAGTGCGGCTTGTATAACTTGGCCATAACATGATGCTTTCTAGAATGGGAAATATTCAGCTCAGATTATTTGGATAATAGACGGACGTTAAGTTTCAACAAAATATGTAAAATTTAAAATAATTTGAAATGTAAAAAATTAAAGCAAGTCATTTCGATTTTAAAAAAAGTATTTTCGTTGATATTTTTTAATGATAAAATAAATTATCTTTGCGCTCAAAAAAATAAAAAAACGTTTAGAAAATTTAAATCAAATTTTCTAATTCGCGTAATTACAGTTTTTTTTCTATCGGAACTCGGCAATCTTAAAACTCATTATATAATACTGTGTAAAAATGATTGTCCAATCTAAAAATAATCTTTTAATTCATATTTTAAGAGACATATCTAAAATCACGGAATTCATATTTATTACATATTTAGGTCAGAAGTTCTCATATTTAAAAAAAATTCCCGATCTATTGTTGTATCAGTAATTTCATTAATTTTATAATTATATTTTCGATTTTAAAATCAGTTATATGGATCCAAAATATTATTTATACTTTAAACAATTCATTTGTGTTCTCAACACTCTAGGTAGTTTTATTTTGTTCAGCACGACTAATCATCCGCAGACAGATGGTCAACCTGAGCGTACTATTCATAGTCATACACAATATTTGAGAAGTTACTGTTTAAGAGACGTGTTGAATTGAGATAAGTTTTTGTTTGCTGATGAATTCATTTATATTTCGACTCATCGTGGAGAAATTAATACATTTGAGATTGATTTAGGTTATATTACAGACGGACCAAGTAGTGCTGTCCCCATCCACAATTATTAGGTATAATGTTCAAGCAAACGAAGTAACAAATGAGTTAAAAAGCATTTTGAAAGTGACACGGGATCAATTGGTAATCAATCAACATAAACATGAAATCTGCGTTAATAAACATCGACAAACTCCAAATATTATCAAGCACTCGTCGATATTTCTTGGATTTAATACAAAGCTCTTAAAACATTAAGTAATCATACAGTTTCTGATTTATTTGAAATTTCTGTCGCCATTTTTAGTATTAATGTAGAAAAATTTTGAATTTTAAATTGTTATTTAAAGATGTAATGAATTTATTTAAATTTAAAATTTTGATGAATATGTAAAAATATGAGAATCAGGGTATTTCAAAAATAACGGTAAATTGCTTGAATAAATTGAAGATGAGGCTAAGAATTTCTCAAAATTAACAAAAACGTTGAAGGTCTTTAAATCTATCAAATTTCAAATTTATTATAGAATTATACCGTAAGGATTTTAAAAAGTTGAATTAATAAATCGTAACTTCATCCTAAACAATCATTTATATTACCATCTTTCGATGACCTCTAACAGCACCAGACTTTATTAATTTCTTGTTGATATTTCTTGGATTAAATAAAAAATCTCTCAAAAGAGTTGTACTCTATCAATAAATGATTCAATTTTAGTCAAAGCAGTTATTGGCAATATAGTTAATAAACTATTATCGTGTGCAATATTAGTAATATCACTATTAGGTTTAATAATAATAAGAGTGTTTCGAAATTCTAAAGTTGAATTTTTATTTTGAAGATTCAATAAATTTATTTGAAATCTAACAATTTAATGAATATAAGTTAAAACAGGAAAACCACATATACCAAAAATATGATATCGATGAATAATAAATAACGATTTCTCTAAAAAAATTATAAGGTTAAATGGTTGATGAAAAGCAAACAAATATTTTTTACTGAAGAGCAACAAATATGCAAAATTCTTTTACTTTTCCTCATATAATCTACATTTGCTTTAAAGATGTAATTTAATTACTAAAGTGAGCCCTTATGGTATAATGTACATCTGCTGGCTAAATATTCAAACTAGGGTTTTGCAACTTGAGATCAGAGATTATTTAAAAACATTTCAGAAATCATTAAATTTTGATAAAAAATAGAGTTTGTCTTTGAGATACTCATTGATGTAAATATGTGTTCTCTAAAATTATTGAATTTAGTATCTGTGAAAAAGAGGAACATTGTGTTATATCATCTAAATTAAAAATTAACCAATATTTTACTGATAAAAATTGATAGCAGTAGAAAAGCCATAAGATTAATAATGCTAAAGTTCGTAGTAATAACTTTAAACGTCATTAATTTGGAGACTATAACTTATATTAAATTCAGCACATTGATTATTGGTCCATTCATACTTCTATTATCTCTATATAAATGTTGTTCAGTAAATGATTGTTCCTGTTGAATAAACTGCCGGATTTCGTGTTGCATTAACATGTACTACAATGTCTGATATTGCTGTTATTAAATTTATTACTCAATTATTATTATTCTACCCACTCACTTCGATTATTTTTTCAGATAATGCCGAATAAATTATCTCTATTGGTACTCAATTTTTCATTGACGGTTTGGTTTGAGATGGCAATTTTTCAGCAAATATTATCCACAAGCGAATAGTAGAGATGAAAAAGTTAATGATATTTTAAAACTATTATTAACGAAACTAAACCCAACTTTTCAAGATCAGCATTTATATGTTTATCAAGTATTTGGAATTTATAATAATGGTACCAATATTTTTGATACATGTTCTGCTTAATTGTTATACTTTAAATACAACAATGACATGATTAAACAGTTCGTGATTAAAATCTGTAATGATATTCCACTTACCGTTCATGAAATTGATGCTATTATCTTACGATCGTTTCGCATTGAAACAATGCAGAAGCATCGAGAGTTAGTTTCTAGCAAAAAACATATGAATCGAAAAATGCTCAAACTTTTAAATGGTCCCAAGTTTAAGAATAATTGCTACAAGGTTGGTAAAGTTGTCTTTGCTGAGAAAAGGGCAAAAGTTCGGAAATTGATACATCTTATGATGGACCTTTCATTATTCATAAAACTTATGATAAAAATGTTTGGTTAACAACAGTTGCTGATTTACTTAAGCAGGTCAGTGTTGGTGAATTCATTTAGTCCCAAATCAGAAGAAAGCTAAAACCACTCACTTTGGGAGAGCATAAAAATTACGTCTAGGACGCTCCAACACTGAAGTCTGCAATTATTAGAAGAATAACTTATACTGATAAATCACTCCTTGAAGAAGTCGGCGATTTTGTCGATGAAGCATTCGATGATTTATTCACCACCATCGGTTTTGGTACTATCTTAAGTACTAAAATACATATGTTCAACCGTGAAACTACTGGCGTTAACGAAATCTATGATGCATGTCAGATTACACCTGAAGCTGATATCAAGGACAACTCTATTGGAATTTCAATGGTTCCTGATTAGACGTGCCTCTTCTTAAGGTTCAATTAGTGAATCATTTGGAAAATTACTTGCCAACATTAAATTATTTAATGGTGATAAATCAGGTGAGCTAATTTCCATGATTCTAACCGTATTATTTCTGCCACTGGAATTCCTGATGCTACCACTACATTAGGGAGCAAAATCTCTTCATTATCACCTAAGGAAAAAGACTTACTCCCACTTAACCACATCATCCCTCGATACACTAGCAGAATTTCTACAGAATATCACGAGTAAGTTCAATACACCATTACCTCCAAACTCAATCAGTTATTAAAAGATTACTCTCGTCCAATAGACTTGGAAAAGCTACTTGTTGGTTTCGCTAGTGTTGAACAACAATATGGTACCAAGGCTTTCGCCATAACTGGTAAACTATTTTACCTGGGTTTTTTCTCTTCAAATGATACTAAGTTCGTTCCTTACCAGGTCACTCCTCATAAAAGAGGTGGCAACAATACTGAAATTAGTACTTTAAAGAAACGTCACATTTCTGCTAGTAATAAGGGCTTAGTACAATTGACCTATGAGTTTGTTAATCTAATGTTACCTAGTAGTGACGTTGTTTTACCTAAGTATCTGGAATACAATTGGATTCCAAGAACCGCAACTTTCCGTATTAGAAAACCAACAAATCACGTTGTTAAATCGCCAGATATCTGCTGTGAAAATTGTGCAGGTGTCCACTCCACCCAACATGACGTTTGGGTTGATGGTATTATTCAACCTGAACAGATGAAAATTTATGGTAAAAAACCTCTTATATCCGAATTCAAGAAAAAGTTAATAACCAAGAAATTGCACAGTTTGAAAAATCTTAACAATTCTGTGCAACAGAAAATCTAAATAATATGTGTAATATAAATACTAACATTGAAACCAATACATACTCTATACCAGAACCGTTGCACGTCCATCAAAATCAACTTCCCAATATGAAACAATCACTGTTTCCAATCCAAAATCTGCTTCATTATTTCTAGATTCAGGAGCATCTAAGTTACTGATGAACACACTTAACGAAACATTCAAATTGTAATAAACATTTGGATAACTATGAATTTCAATTTACTACATATTTAGGTCAGGGGCTCTCATATTTTAAAGAATCTATTAAATTCAATCCATTTAAAGAGTTCTGTAATATATTTAATCGGTTGACGTAATATTATTGATAGTTATTATTAGAATGACAAAATTATATTTGGATTCAAATTTGAATTTTTCTTTTAAAGATTTGATAGATTTATTAATTAAAATTTGATTATATAACTTAGCATCTAAAACCCAGATATATCCAAAATATAATATGCACTAGTCATAATTAACGGAAAATGTTTTAAATAAATGGAAAACTAAGTTGAATGATTCCTAAAAGCGGGCAAAAGATGTTAGGTTCTGAGATTTTCAAGATTTCCGGTTTATCACATAAAATATACAGTTGATTTTATTTTCATTTTTAGAACCGACATCAACATTTTTAAGAAGTTGAATAAATAAAATTGAAAAAGTAGTTCAAATTACAAACGACTTAGACAAATCTCCATAGTCTTTAATAGCACCAGATTTTAATAAGGTCTTGTTAATATTTCTTAAAGTTATTAAAAACTCTCTTAAAACAGCAAATAACTAGTATTATTTGATTAGTTCAAAACTTTAGTAGCGTACTCAAAAAACCGACTTTGTGTATAATGTGATTGAGATTATTATTAGTAACAAATGTGCTTAAATATCAAAGTTGAATTGTTCGAAATGCAAAGATTGAGAACTATTAAGAACATAAAAATCCGCGTATACTAAAATATAATATACTAAGTGTTATCAATAAAAAATCTTTAAATAATTTGAAGATGAAATAAAATAATTTTCTTGGATCAACAAAAAAAGCAACATTTAACGAAAGCCAACAATCAAATTCAACTTGTCTTCTTGATTATATATCTTTTCCGCTAAATGCATGCTAAAATTGATATATTCGAGTGCTATTTTATATTTTATATTTCTTGGCTGAAAACTGAAGACGAGTTTGAAAGATTAAATCACCTGAAAATTGACATCTACACCATTCAAAATATTTTAAAATTCAAAATATTTTAAAAATTATCATTAAACTTTGCCAAAACAAATTTCGTACTATTAGAAAAATCAGGAGTGCAAATGTACATTTAATGAATTATTGAATGCAGTATTGAAAGAACAAGATGCAGAAACAACAAGTGGCAAATACTTATCCAATTTAATTGATCATTTAAATTTTATTAACAATTTTATTAAGAAAACACTGTTTAAATGATCAATTCTTCACCAACTGAAATTGCTACGAGTGAAAAACATATTTTAAATTTAATCTTAACATAAATAACTCAAGTTTATATTTTTTCTAGCTATCATAAACATCATTAAATTAATGAATGGTTCGTATTGAATTGAAATAATAACATACTGATGCAGTATCATAATTTTTATCTAATAATAAAGTGGAATGATGACGAAGTAAAAGCACGACAATTCAGTCTCTGTCTAATCAAAAGTTAGCTTCCAAAATGCAGTGGCAATTGAATTAACAATTGGGGATAACCATTATTCAAATGGTTTAATCGGATATTTTGTATAAGGTAATAAATTTAAATGTAAAATATTCATAGTAAAATAGAGGTTGACTCTCAGGAAGTTTTCCATATTTTGAAATTTAATTAAAACATTGGCATAAAGATTTATTTCATTCTGAAGGTCAGGCATCATTTGATAATAAGGAGGAGCTTAGTAGTTATAATGAAGAAGTTTTTGAGAATAACAGTGATAAAAAAGATGATTATGTAAGTAAAAATTCTCATTGATGTATTATGATCCATAATTTATGAAAAAAAAAATTCACAAATTTTCCTTAAACTAAGTTCAAGAAGTATAGCATTTCGGGCAAATACATTAACGTACAACAAATTCTTCATCAGCATTAACCATTGTTTTCATATGATTCGTGATAAGTTTGCAGAAGTTTAATAAATTCATTAATGTTTTAATTTATATTTGGAATATTTGATTAATATGGTATATTATCTGTTGAAAGTGTCGAATAATGCTAAATCCAAATTTTCTTGATCTTTCACCTAAACAGAAAAACAACTTTCCTCAACAAGCACTGTTTTTTTTAAATATTTCAGCTGGAGTACACTTTCTTTTAGGTAATGTAATTTGTCCGTAAATAAAGCTGAATTAAAAATAATGGTGGTAAACTGAAAGTACTTTAAAACCATAAACAAACTATTTACCAAGCTTGAGATAAGAAAAAACAAATTTTTGAAACAAATTTCTGAATAAAACCTTATATTTGCCGATGATAATTTAAAGAAGCACGCCGATTTCTTTTCTTGAATATGAAACATTGGCATTCAATATTTAACTTATTCCGTCGTTAATTATAGGACATTGCTAGTATTATATATTCACAAAAATCTTAATTCTAAAAATTCTTCAACTGCTATTAAAAATTTAGCCAATAATTATAGATGCTGAACCATTAATTTCCTTCAACCCCTTTTTTCAATTTCATCATTCTCATAGCTTCATGATGAGGAAACATATTTTCATTTTATTTTTCAAGCATTTTGTTAACCCATTAATTTAATTAAACAATCGGGTAATGGACTTCTTTTAACCAAGTAAGCACAGACATAGGGTTCCAAACCAGATTCACCTAATATTGGTAGGAATAATAATATACTCCAATAGGTTAACGAGATTTTGAATTTTGGTTTAAAAAAGATTATTCAAATATGAAGTATTATTATTGCTTGTATTGTGCACATAAACCTTCAGTATTTTAATAGAATTGGATTATTTAAAATTTTCAATCTTCTCATCATGTAAAATAGATAAATCATCAATACAATGACTAAAAACTAAACTAATATTATCATAAGATTTAAAAATAGCCTTAAATGTATCATTACTGTAAGCAAATGCATTATTCTATAATAAAACGGAGAATTAGTTAATTAAACTAAAGCTAGTCGAGACAACATATTTGTAAAGTTTACCCAGAGTTTGTTATGGAGAAAACAATGATATTTTCAACATTGCTTAGCAATAAATGGATGCAATTTACCTTAACCGATAATACAAAAATATGAAAAATGCGTGGATCAAAATAGCTATTCGGGCCTTTGTAAGATTCATCCCTTAATATTTTTAAAGAATTTTTTCTTTGTCCGTGAATAAGTTCTTCAACATTTCCAAAGGTGAAAATTTGGAATGCCATTTCAGTCAGAGATGGACCACAGTGATAAAACTAATCCATTATTCTTTGAATTACCATCTATCTGCAAAGTAATTCAACGGACCCAACAATGTCGATATTATGGTTGGAAAGTTGCATTATATGATTCAGCAATCTATGCATTATTTTCTTCTGAATGAGAGTAAAGTGCTGCTCATTGCGGATTCGAAGCATCAGAGGTTCATAAAAATATAAATAATCATCATAAAACACCTTAAACTAGTAGGCGCCATAAGTTTGTGAACAGTTGTACGATTAAACCAATTCCAAATGCATGACTGGTAAAGCAAAATAGTCAGCTTCATTGATTGAAATTCGAAACTAAAGGTAAAAAATGAAATTATGAGTAAAAAATTGCAGGAAGAATACCCAAGATATGCCCTCTCAAAATAATATGTTTAGAAAGTTTTGAGATTGAAATATTTAAATAATCACTGATAAATCACAAACAAAATGAATTAGCAGCCCTAACCAAGCTAATCTGAATAAACCAGTCAGTTTGAAAGAAGATGCAAAACCTAAGAAAAGACAGCACGATAAATATAAACCAAGTAAAAGGGTTTAAAAACTCACGCTCTTGTATAAAAATAAGCAATAATTGCCATAAAAAATAATCTAATAACGTATATTTCAAGATCATGTATTTTAATCCATTCTCAAGAGTTAAAAAAGACACAGTTAATAATGCAAAGACTGATTCACAACCAATTGACTTAGTGTTAAATGTCAATAACAGTGGCAACGCCTACCAAAAGACTCGATAGCCTTATTAATCATATGGAGCATTCGATGCTAAAACTTCAGCATAATTTTCAAAAGAGGAATGACTTTTGAAACTATCTAGTCAAGCAATGAATCATTCACCTAAGTAATGTCAGTAGTAAGTATCGCTTTTGATTGAAAAACAATCTTTTGTTGAAAGTGGCCTAGGTATAAAAGTTTGAAGAAATAGTGTAGGTGGAGGAGTTTCATTATTTGTATTAATATTATCACCATAATCTTCTTCTAATAGCAAGTTGACACGCAATTCTTTTAGTTAATCAATTTTCAAAATTTTGAATTGTATTTGCTGTTAACATTATAAATTTTAAATTTGCAGATGCCGAAAATTTCCAAGATATTTTTCATCACTGATGGGCATCAAAAATTCTTTAAAAAAAGGATGAGGTTTTCTATCGATTTGTTTCAGGACTGCATCTTTTGCTTATAGACGTAATAATTTTGAACTGTTTAAAATGATAACTGTTGCGACATACTTGAATTTCAAGGACACAAACTTTTGAATGGTTAATAAGAGAAATACTAATATGACGAATGCACCCATTGTATGCTTCAAGATAATCATCCAATAATTAGTCAAGTATAAAACGATAACAGCGACAAGCTTGATTGAGAACTCAGTAATAATTTCTTCCAACGCTTCAGCAGATAAATTATACATCAAGTACGACGTTTGCTTAGTCGAATTGCCTGTGGTGGAGAACAAACTGGGATTTCAGCAAATGAGGAGGGAAAGATAGAAAACAAAATAGCATCACAAAAATAAGCATCGCTAAATTGACTCAGGATCAGGATAGCAGTGCAAGCAAAAAACTTAGCAACTGAGAAAAAAAGTGGATACAAGCAAATTTACGCTAGTTTTTGAAAACCGCAGTACTGCGATCAATAGGAAACAATAATTAAGGATTTTGCCAGTTGCACTTTTCCTCTTTTTGTTGGTAGACATAAACTATATTTGTGGTTGCCTCCACCTCTGTATTCGATTCATCTGTTGCATGTAACAAACATGCATATGTTCTAACTCTTCTGACCTTTTGGATACTTTACATTCATAGCCTGGTTGAATTCGTCTTGATGACGGCAATGTGAGTACAGGTAAGAATTCAGATGTTATCATTCAGCTTGACTTCATATAATCCACCTTTTCAAAATAAGCAACAGTTTCTTCCACTGAACCCCACAAAATCCGTCTAACTTTGGAAGATGTACAAACATTATCAAGTAATTCTGAAATGTCATGACCACCTCAGTAGATATCAACAAATACGGAACGATCTAGCATATCAGTAGCAGTTCTTAAACATTGGGTAAATTATGATGCTGCAAAAATATCTAAATAAGCGATGGAATTAGCAAAAACAACAAGGATTCATTTAATGTTAGTGGGTCAGCAATAGGAACTCTTTTTCTCACCTTCTGCTACACCTTTAGCAAAACCGTTATTAATCTTGGTAACACATGTGCAGGTTAAACCAAAACGGCACTTCGTAACTGTAATAATAAACAAAAAAATAAAAAAATAATGTTAGTATTCTGTTCATCAATAACTAGTGTGAAAAAAATCAGTTGGAAATAAATTCTACATACTTGTAACAAGTTATCAACATATTCTTCTCTTAAACTATAGCCAATTCTCTTTTCTAAAATTTTAAATCTTAATGCTAATCGGATAGTTTCTTTTATAGTAATGTTAAAGGAAATGATAATCTAATTCAGGATTTTGAACAGCCTGACTTTCATATTCATATTTGGATTTGAATACTGGCGAACAATCAGAATCTGATTCACTTAAACACGACGACACTCCTCCTGGTTTTAAAAAATATCATGGGTGTATCAATGCGCAAGATGTAAAGCCTGCATTAATGGCTCAATACCTAATTCGGTAGGACAATCACGTAGAAAATAATTCTAACTCAAAGTTTTCTTTAACAATTAAAAACTATCCATATATGTCTTAGTGAGGAAACCTCAAATAAGAAATGAAAAGCCATGCAAGGAAGAATCAGACTTAAACTTATGTATTAATTTGATAGCGTGACAGGTAAAGTAAAATATTTTGATTTATTTAGTATTTTATCATAGTTAAAAACATTATTGTCTATCAGATTAAACAATTCTGCACATAACATAAAGATGGCACATTCGATCCATTTTTGCTGATATACTCTATTCAGATAATTATGAGAATATATCAACTTCACTCTGTGATGGAGTTTGTTGGGGAAAAAGTAGTAGAAAAAAGTAGATGAAAATAAAACAGAAGTAAAGTCAAGAAGAAGAGCTTAATAAAAAAGAAAACTAAAATAACAACAAAACTAAAATTGTAAACAAATCTCGTCGAGAATTCAGTTTTTTTCAAGGCCATAAATATACAGAAAGAACTCAGAACTCAGATCTCAGAACGCCAAAAACGTTCGCTTTGATTTTGTTGTTAATTATTATATTTGTATTATATAATTATCTATAACCTAAGGCATTATCTGACACTTATTTTTACAATACAAAGGTTTAAATATATCTTAGTGAACGAAAGAGAAAAGTTGGTTTGTATACGAGGATAATGCTGGATGGAAAAAGAGTTTCGTTTAAATAAAAAAAAAACGATCTGTCAGGTCACTTATCGCAATTTCTGTTCTAACTGAAACATATTTTGTTCTAACAATAATTAATGAATTAAAAAAACTTCAATATTCTCTTTTGGGAAAAATTGTTTTTGTCACATACATAATTGATTAATTTATTAACAACGAATTATTTAAACGGTCATTCAAAATCATTTACGATATAAATATAATGGAAATGAGATATCAAACCATATGTTAATTTTAATTGGTATAACAAATAGATAAAATGTTTATAGCATCAGAATCTTTTTTTTAACAGCTGGTAAAGTTCGAACAGATCTTTAGTTTCTGACATAAATGCATTAGTTTTTCACAAATGCAAGAGAAAAAATAGCTTTTTCCAAACTAAGTTTTATTCATTTGATGAGGAAAGTTTTCAAATAAAATTGCATTAAATAATACCTATATAAATGCAGTTGCCAGGGTATGAACGATTACCGAGCTAATAATCTTGCCAATTTAATAAAGTTTACGTCCAACAATGGTTACGGTTAATTAAACTTTATGCCTCGATTAGAATTCTTAATTTAATAACGTTTAGGAATAGAATTTACAATTGAGCTTGATTTTTCTGGTTTATAATTTATCATAAAATCTCACATCTATTTAGTATATTTTTCTAAAAGTACTCTCAGCTTTTCTGATTTTTTTGATTATATCTTCTTACAAATTATGTTTTGATTCTCAAAATCAACAAAATATTTATTCTGCCATTGTCCTTAGAGTGAAATTTAAAATTGATTATTTCACGGTATTTATCATATCAATATTTACTTAACTTATAAAATTATTTTAAAATTTTTCAAAAAAAAACATGTACTGAAATAAGATTGTATAATAGAAACTAAAAAACTAAAAAAACATTTCAGATAAAAACTCATTATTTTTCATTGTCAAGAGGATAAACTGTTGGATCCCATCCTGTAACTAAATATTCATCTTTTGCATCTAAAAGTTTTAAATCTTCCGGTGATAATGTAAAAGTGTCAGATTCAAGATTTGGTAAGAGTCTTGATTTAGTAATCGTTTTTGGAAGTGTAACAAAATCTTTTGATAAAGACCAATTTATCAAAATTTGGGCTGTTGTTTTATGATATTTTTCAGCTAGCTTTAATAAAAGTTCATCATTGAACTTTTTACCTTTGACTAATGGAGAATATGCTTCAACGACGATGTTGTTAGATTGACAAAATTTCACTAATTCAGTTCTAGTCAACCAAGGATGTAATTCAATTTGATTTACAGCTGGTTTAATCTCTAAATCTTCATATGAAAGTAATTCTTCAATATGCTTAATACCATAATTTGAGACTCCAATATTTTTCACCTTTCCAGAATCAACAGCTTCTTGTAAAGCAATCCAAGAACCATGTCTTTTAACGTAATCCGATTTTGGAGAATGAATTAAAATCAAATCAATATAATCAATATCTTTCGCCTTTTCTAAAGAACGTTCAATTGCCTTCTTTGTTAATTCATATCCATGATCTGCATCCCAAATTTTAGTAGTATAAAAAATGTCTTCCCTTTTGTTATTAACAGGATCTTCTTTTAGCCATTTAGAAATAGCATCACAAACTTCATGTTCATTCTTATATAATTGAGCTGAATCAAAATGTCTGTATCCAGTTTTTAAGGCTTCATATACAATGTCACTTGCAATATCTACCGGAGTTAAGTAAACACCTAGTCCAATTGATGGAATTTTGTTTCCAGAATTTAATGTATGGTACTTCTTTGGCATTTTGATCTTCGAAAGCTAATCAATGAAATCCTTAATTGTGTAAAGAAATGAAATGAAATGGAATGAAACGGAATGAAAGAAATAAAGAAACGAAAGAAATGAATAGATATTTGCCATCTAAGTTTCGGAAGTCTTAAGAAAATAATGATTATCAACTATCAATAAGCAAATTCGTATAATTGTGGGCTGTGTGCCTATGCGTCCCATAGCCTATAGGTTGTGGCTTGTGGCTTATCCTCGCATTTAACAAACGGGAGATTATTCCTCTTCTTGGTAATAGTTAAACTATCATAATGGTTATTACTATTAATATGAATCTTATTTTAAACCTTTTGCTACTGCTGGTATGTTTTATTGGCTAACTTATTCACTTGAATTTTCAACATAGAAAATAGAAATTAACTTTAAACTAATGAACTTGACAAACAGTAAATCATATATTGAAATTTTATGATAATAAAAGTATCTGATAAAAAATTTAGGACGAAAAATGTTTTATTGTTAAACTCCAAGTTGTATATTAGATTACAGATAGGCAGGTTATGTGCAAAAGCATACTATAGGACTATGAATTGCTGTTTTAAGTAAAACTTTGTGTTAAGTAAGTGTTAAGCTCAAAACTCAAAACCGACAGCTTAAAGCGAGAAAAATTATTTTAAAGTGCCGTCAAATCAAATCATCGTTATTCGTACTTTGTTATTAGCTTGTATATTTATTACTGTGGCTGACAGTTTCTGAACATACCTTGTGCCACATTATCTAGGATGTCTCTGATTAATCAATCCTTCGTTAGTTTTATAAATTTCTAATGTTTTCCTAATGAATATATATTTATGGATTTATATACTACGAATACATGTGTGAAGTTCAATTTAGTTAATATTTAGCTTGATATGCCATTTTAATAAATTTTCTCAGCATAAAATGACTGTTGTTAACAAAAGGCCAAATTTTATTGTTATAGTTGCAGATGATTTAGGTTTTACTGATACATCAGCATTTGGTGGTGAAATTAGTACACCGAATGTTCAAAGATTAGCTGAAAGTGGTTTAAGATTTACTGATTTCCATACTGCGTCTGCATGTTCTCCAACAAGGTCAATGCTTTTATCAGGTACAGATAATCATATTGCTGGCTTGGGCCAAATGGCAGAATTTGCTTCAAGAATCCCTGAAAGGTTTAGGGGTAAACCAGGTTATGAAGGTTATTTAAATTTTAAAGTTGCAGCTTTACCTGAGATTTTGAAAGATGCAGGATACTTTAATTTTATTGCTGGTAAATGGCATTTAGGTTTATCTCCAGAACATTGGCCTACAGAAAGAGGTTTTCATAAATCTTTTACTTTATTACCTGGTGCTGGTAATCATTATAAATATTTTCCTAAAGATGAAAAAGGAGATTATTTAAACTTCCTAGCCCCAATTTTTGAAGAAAATGGTAAAAGATTAAATCCAGAGACCGATATTCCTGAAGATTTTTACAGTAGTAATTATTTCACAGATAAATTTATCAATTCTTTGAATTCGACAGAAAGAGGTGAAAAACCATTTTTCGGTTTATTAACTTATACAGCTCCACATTGGCCTTATCAAGCAGACGAAAAAATTATTGCAAAATATAAAGGTGTTTATGATGAAGGACCTGCTGTTTTAAGAAAAGAAAGATTAAGCAATGCAATAAAGCTTAATATCATCCCAAAAGGAATTGACCCTCATAGAGTTGAGACTCAAAGAGAAAAAGCTTGGAATGATTTAAGTGATGAAGAAAAACAAATCGAATCCAAAATTATGGAAATTTATGCTGCCATGGTTGAAATCATGGATACGAATATTGGCCGTGTTTTAGATGAAGTTGAAAAGGCTGGAGAGTTGGATAATACTTTTATTTTATTCATGTCAGATAATGGTGCAGAAGGTATGATGATGGAAGCGATGTCAACTACTGCTGAGCGATTTCAATTCTTTGTGAAACATTATTATAACAACAACTTTAGCAATTTAGGTAAAAAAGATTCCTTTGTTTGGTATTCTGATCAATGGGCACAGGCTGCAACTGCACCATATTATATGTATAAGATGTGGGCTTCTGAAGGTGGTATTAGATGTCCTTTGATTATCAGCCATCCAAATTTGATTTCCAATGAATTTCAAGGTAAAATTAAATCTGGTTTTTTAACTGTTATGGATATTCTACCAACGGTTCTTGATCTTGCAGGTGTTCAACATCCAGCACCAAATTTCCATGGCCGTGAAGTCGTTCCAGTCAAGGGTAAATCTTTGGTCCCTTATCTTAAAAACGATACTAATAAAGTTCATAATGAAGAAACTGTTACAGGTTGGGAGTTATTCGCCCAACAAGCAATTAGAAAAGGCCATTATAAAGCTTTGTTCATTCCAAAACCGATGGGACCTGATAGATGGCAATTATTTGATTTAAATAAAGATCCTGGAGAAACTACAGATATTTCAGAGACCTTTCCAGATATTTTAGAAGAATTAATTAATCACTGGTCAGAGTATGTTGCAGAGACTGGTTTAGTTGAATGTAGTGACGTTTTCTATGAAGCGCTCAAGGGTGAATATAATCCAAAATATATAAATTAGAAGTTAATATCTTTGTTTAAGATTTTTCCAAATATAAAATATTTTTTAAACAAATCCATATTTTACCAATAAGTATTGTTTTCTTTATTTTGAGGCCCATTTGTCACCATAATCTTGCAACCTAAAAGTCAAATTAAACTTCTGGAAGATTTGAAAGCGTTTTTCTTCATAAAGCTGAATTTTAGAGAATAAAACTTTTTTGTAAAAAATAATATATGTTATGATTATAAATTCTTATAAAGGAACAGTTTTTATATTCACCATTGATATCAATAAAATTATTACCTTGCTTTCATCAAACTAATCCAAGCCTGACTATAACGTTAACAGTTTAGAATTTTTCTTAAGAACAATTTGTATAAATATAGTTCAAATTATCTTTTTTTATTTAAGTTCATCAAATCCTTCGTGATAAATTTTTGTATTCCAATAAAAAATATTCAATCTTGGAATGAAACACAATTCAAAGTAGGAGTAGTTTGAAAAAATATTGCTTACTTTGTTATATCACTAATTGAATGATCGGATGCAAATAAGTTTTCCTATAAAAATTTTGTAATTTAACTTAATAAGATTCATACTTAAAATATTGTGAAGTTTTTAATTTCAATAAATGAACAACAAATTTCGAACTATTTTTCATACATAAAATGAACGAACTGAACCTTCACACACGTGGGAAATTAAAGGGAATCAAAAAAGTCAACTACTCTATTTAGTTCAGCTTTGTAAGACAAATAATGGTTCTTTGAAAATTATCTTCAAATTTTTATATTAACACCATTTTTATATAGAATCATCCCATGGAATGGACGTACTAAAATCCTGATAATTATTTAAAAGTCTTCAGATTGAGCATCTTATTATTTTATTACTGAACTCATTTATAGCTTTTATCTCTTCATACAAAGTAACAATTCAGAATATGTAGACATGAAAATTGAACTCAGTTTAGTCATTTGGGGTTCAGAGTAATTTGCAATGACTTACTAGAAATATATGGTAAAAAGAATATTATTGTTTGTTTTACTTGCTTCTGTTAAGGTTTCTGCAGTTTATTTCATAAAATAAATCAGTTGATGAAGTCATCTCCAGCATTTAGTAACATCCTAGTACTAGATGACATTCCATTCATTTATGTACTACTTTCATTTTGTCACTAGTTAAATAATAAAAATGACAGCTTTTTCGTATTTTATCTTGAGAATTTACTCTGTCTTTTTTGTATTTGTTTAGTATTTTGGCAATTTGGAAACACTAATTTATTTATTTTATTATCGGTTTGAAATACCAAAAACTTTAAATTAACAGCAAATTGCATTTCGGCTCCACATCATTCAAAAAAATAATGTTTTCAAAATATTGAAAATACTTAGAATGTTTTCTAACTTGAACGCCAACTTAGTATATTTACAACTACAAATATATAAAAGAAAAATTGTATTGATTTTCTTGCCAAATATCTTAATTTGGAAGGTATGTGGTTCTTTTAATTATTGGTTTCTGTTACGTCCAATGTCTTAAACTTTAATTAAGACATAATACATCACTTTTATTTTTAATAAGATGATCGGTTATGGTACCTTTAATTGATTTGATTTATCCTAATACTATGTTTTAGCTACTGAGATCTTGTTAAATATTCAGTAATATGATAATAGCAAATTCAGATATGCAGTTGCTAACATCTAAAAGACCAATCATTCATATAAGTTCTATTTTCCGCGATTGTATTATTATTTATCATCGAATTAATTCTTTTCATATTGATGAACTCTTTATTTTCATATGCAGACAATCTTTGAAAAATTCCTAATAACTGATTCGAATATTAATATTACCTACAAATTTTTTGGCAGTATTTAATGACACATTTGAATTTTAGAACGCAACTTCAAGATCTAATTAATGTTTTACGTAATGAAAAGGGCTTATTTTAAAAATTAAATTAATATAAATCAAGAGTATTGTTAATTTTACTAATAATTGAATTATATAAAAGTTTTTTGCACGCACGTGACCACAATGTCAAAACTGGTTGTAAAAGCATGGTTTTTAAAATTTTGTAACTGGCAATTTGTCCGAGTGGTTAAGGAGAAAGATTAGAAATCTTTTGGGCTTTGCCCGCGCAGGTTCGAATCCTGCAGTTGTCGATTAAACATTTAATTTTTAGCTATTTGTTAGAACCTAAACTAAAGGTTGTCTTCAATAATAAACGTTTCTTGTTGTTAGTAATTTTTTTTTAAAAAAGAATTTGATTAGATATACTGAGTATTTACAAATTTTACAGAAAGGTCATGGGAACAAATTAACTTTCTGAAATAATAATAATGGATGAACGATTTTTTGACAAGAATGGAAATGAGGTTGGTTTCAGTGCACAAATTCAAAACAAAATCAATTATAGGGATTATGATTATTCTCATGAAAAGGTTTCAAATGTTCGGCAAAGATTGGGCATTTTAAAAAAATTTGATAACAGAGATTTAAAAATTAAATATTGGAATAAATTAATTGCTACGGGTAAAGATTCACCTGGATGTTTTATTGAAATGATCAAAAACAGTAGAACGATTGATTTTGACTTTCATAATATTGATAAGAATACTGAGATTGAATGGCATTGGGTTTTTCGGAAACTTCAAGTAAATCAGAAACATCGAATTGAAATGTTACCAGCAAATGTTGATTTGATTGAGCTAGTACGAGATTTAAATGAAATTATTTACAATAATAAAGTTATTTTTAATATTGGACAAAATCATCATTTATTAAATAATATTCTATATTCGATGAATAATCTTATTTGGCTCAATTTGACTAATAGTGAACTAACAAATAGTAAGATTCATAGTATTTTTCAAGTTATGAACAGAGGCAAGTTGCAAAATTTAAGAGGATTGGTTATTACAAATAATGCTAATGTCCAATTTGAGGAATTGAAAAAAGACTTAAACGACCTTACTAGGGGAAAGTTACAATATCTTGAAACGGATTTAAAAGATAAGATAGAAGGAGGGACAGAAAATAAACATTTATTAGAAGTAATTAATGTAGGCACGGAGTTTAAGTTGATGAACGATGCAAAGAAATTGAAATATTTGACCGAAATTGGGATCATAGAAAATAAAGATCAGGATATTTTAATTGATTTTGGAGTCTGTCAGGATAACTGGGGTGAAAGAGTCAAACTGGGATTAATTGATTCTTACAAAGGAATAAGTTATAAAGTGAAATTGAACAAGGTAGATGCAAAATTAAGAGAGCGCGTTGTCAGTGAAAAAATCTCTAGTTCCATGATTCGAAGTAATTTTATTACGAATCTTAAACCTTTGGTGAAAAAACCTAGGAGATTAAAAACTACTAAGTTAAATGGTAGGATAACCAAATAGATTTTTAGAATAAAACATGTCAGTCAACCTTGCATCTTTAGAACCTCAACAATTAATAGCATTTAAGCAAAGTACACAACAAGAACTTGTTCATTTACAATCTTCCTATGATGCCTTAGTCATTGCACAAAATAAATACAAAGATTGCATAAATAGTGTCAATATGATTGAAGAAAACAAAGAATCTAATGATGATAAAGAAATGTTGATACCTTTAACATCTTCTTTATATGTACGTGGTTTTAATTCAATTGATAAATTTAAAATTGATGTAGGTACAGGATATTTTGTTGAAAAGGATAATATCGAATCTATCGCATTTTTCAAGAAGAGAATAGATAAATTAACTGGAGATTCAGCCAAGTTGAAAGGTCTGATAACGGAAAAGGCAACCTTATTACAAAGTATTGATAGTATAATTAGAGAAAAGATTATTGCTAGCAATGCTAATAAAACAGCTTCTTCCTGAGAGTAAATTGAGGCTACGATGCTTAAAACAGCATTGGTCTGCATATTATGATTATTTAGTTTGTTTAATTGGATGTCAATAATATATATATAGTAATAACAATACAAAAATACAATATAAGCAACAGTAATATTAATAGTAATTAAATAAACAATAGGAGAAAGAAAAACCAAAAAAAAAATAAAAAAACAGCGATAAAGCAGCCAATGAAAGCAAGTTATCGGCAAAAGGGCCGAGACCAACAACGGCAAGCTCCCCGAACAAGGCTATTTTACATTTCCTATATAGGAAACTGCGAGTTGTTTATTTTCCATTTCACAGCATGGTGTTAGGGTAATTAGAGTGGTCGGGGCTTTGACCGTAGCAATTGACCAATCAAAAGGCAAATCGGCAGATTCACCGCCTTAATATCTGTTTTTAATGTTGTTGTTTGAAATAATATAAAATAAGCCAACAATCCCAATTTTATTCAACTAATATTTAGGCATAAATAGAATTGATCAAGCGGTATTCTTTGTAATTTCCCTTCTCCTTTTTTTTTTAACTTTACGAAAAAAACAATACTTGTTTAATAAGAAACTATTTATCAAAGATTATCATGACTTTCACACCAAAAATTAAAGTTAACACAGACAGAACAGTTTATACTGATGATGAATTAACATCAAAGTATACATATGAAAACTCAATTGTTTCTGTTGATTCTGAAACTAATACCTATAAGGTTGAGAATGTCCAAACTGATTTAACTTTTAAATTAGATTTAAAAGTTCCAAAAGTTGGTATTTTATTAGTTGGTTTAGGTGGTAACAATGGTACAACTTTTACTGCTGCTTCATTAGCCAATAAACATAATATTGTTTTCCAAACTCGTGAAGGTCCATTAAAATCAAATTATTTTGGTTCAGTCACTCAATCTTCAACAATTAAGTTAGGTATTAATGAAAAGGGTGATGATGTTTATGTTCCATTTAATTCATTAGTCCCAATGGTTAATCCAAATGATTTTGTTATTTCTGGTTGGGATATTAGTGATTTAAATTTATATGAAGGTATGAATAGAGCTCAAGTCTTAGATTATGATTTAAGAGAACAATTAAAACCTTATATGGAAAAAATTAAACCAATGAAATCTATTTACTACCCAGATTTTATTGCATTAAATCAAGATTCAAGAGCAAATAACTGTTTTAATAGAGCTGGTAAAGATGGTGAAGTTGACATTAAAAATAAATGGGAACATGTTGAACAAATTAGAAAAGATATTAGAAATTTCAAAACTGAAAATCAATTAGATAAGGTTTTAGTTTTATGGACTGCAAATACAGAAAGATATTCTGAATTAATCGATGGTGTTCATGATACAAAAGAAAATTTGATTAAAGCTGTCAAAGAAGGTCATGCTGAAATATCTGCAAGTACAGTTTTCGCAATTGCATCAATTTTAGAAGGCTCCCCATATATTAATGGTTCCCCACAAAATACTTTTGTCCCTGGTTTAGTTGAATTTGCAATTGAACATGATGTTTTCATTGGTGGTGATGATTTCAAGAGTGGTCAAACCAAATTCAAATCAGTTATGGCACAATATTTAGTCGATGCAGGTATTAAAATCAAATCAATTGCATCTTATAATCATTTAGGTAATAATGATGGCTATAATTTATCATCACCAAAACAATTCAGATCAAAAGAAATTTCAAAAGCATCAGTTGTTGATGATGTTATTGAATCCAATCCAATATTATATAATAAAGAAACTAATGAAGGTATCGATCATTGTATTGTTATTAAATATCTTAAAGCAGTTGGAGATTCAAAAGTTGCAATGGATGAATATTATAGTGAATTAATGTTAGGTGGTCATAATAGAATCTCTATTCATAATATCTGTGAAGATTCATTATTAGCTACTCCATTAATTATTGATTTACTAGTTATGACTGAATTTTTAGGTAGAGTTAAATGCTTAAAAGGTAATGATACTAAGTATGAAAAAATGTATACCGTTTTAACATTATTAAGTTATTGGTTAAAGGCACCATTAACCAGACCATCATACAAACCAATCAATGCATTAAATAAACAAAGAATGGCAATTGATAACTTCTTAAGAATTTTGATCGGATTGAAGCCATTAGATGAATTAAGATTTGAAGAAAGATTAAATTAATCCAATATGTCAATTTTTCTTTATATATATATTATTATTTGTATAATTTTGTATTTATGTTTATATATAAGATAGTTTTAAAAGCTTATTAAATTTTGAAAAATAATATTATTTTCTATATTGTATCAAATTCTTCAAAACATTCTATAACTGTTTTCAAATTTTCTAATAAATTATTAACTGTAACTCTAACAATTCTGTCATCTATTCCAAGTACTTTAATATGCAGTATTGAATTAACATCATTATCAGAAATTGAATATTCTATTTTAGATTGATCTTCCTTAAGCACAGGATCTGGAGAAAGTGATTTTTCTGCAATAATAGCTTGATTTTTAGATTGGAAAGGTATATTTAAATTGCTATAATAGAGGAAATATTATAGTTATGGTGTTAGTAATAATGATGAGAATAATAGTAAACTGTGACACAAATTAGATCCACTTGTTCTTAAACTAAACATACAGAGAAACAGGAAAAGAAGACATTGTATTAGTTCTATCGTTTTAAGCAAAATCTAAAAGAGGTCAAAATCAAATATTAATTTCTGTTATAATAAGAGTTTTTCATTGCCATGTTTCGATATACATTCATGTCACAATTCATGTTAAGTTAACAAAAGAAAAAAACATCACGTCGATCGACTCAACAATTTTTTGCACAAAAAAATAAATCAAGTTACTAAAAAGGGAAAGTTAAGCGCTCGGTATATCTTCAATTATCCCCACATCGGGCGGATATTTGTATGGGTTTTGTTTTGCATGTCCCATTAAGGAATTTCTAATCAGAGACTTATTATCTAGATCATCAAACAATTTAGAATTTTTCTTTTTTCGTTTTATTTAAAGGAATGGTTTCCCCATTTTGTAATTGGTATTGCTCCTCCTCTTGGCTTAATATATATTTCAATCTTTTTACGACTTTTCTTATTTCTTCACTATATATTTTCAATTAACTTTCAATAAATATAATTAATATTTAATCAAAAAATGAGCAATCCTCCAGTTTATACGACTTCCAATGGTTGTCCAGTTTCTGATGCATTTTCAACTCAAAGAATTTCAGTTAAAACAGATGGTTATGCATACCAACCACCTGTTGGACCATTATTATTACAAGATTTTAAATTAATTGATTCACTTGCACATTTTGATAGAGAAAGAATTCCTGAAAGAGTCGTTCATGCAAAAGGTGCAGGTGCTTATGGTTATTTTGAAGTTACTGATGATATTATTGATATTTGTTCAGCTAAATTTTTAAATCAAGTCGGTAAAAAGACTAAAATTTTTACTAGATTTTCAACAGTTGGTGGTGAAAAAGGTTCCGCTGATACCGCAAGAGATCCAAGAGGTTTTGCAACTAAATTTTATACTGAAGAAGGTAATTTAGATTTAGTTTATAATAATACTCCAATTTTCTTTATTAGAGATGCAACTAAATTTCCTCATTTTATTCATACTCAAAAAAGAAATCCCCAAACTAATTTAAAAGATCCTAACATGTTTTGGGATTATTTAACTAATAATCCTGAATCTTTACATCAAGTTATGTATTTATTTTCTGAAAGAGGTACTCCTGCTTCTTTTAGAACAATGAATGGTTATTCTGGTCATACTTATAAATGGTATAATGCAAAAGGTGAATGGCATTACGTTCAAGTTCATTTTATTGCAAGACAAGGTATTCATAATTTAAATAATGAGCAAGCTGGTAAATTAGCTGGTGAAAATCCAGATCATGCGACTGAAGATTTATTTAGTGCAATCGAAAAGGGTGATTATCCTGTTTGGGATTGTTATATTCAAACAATGACTTTAGAACAAGCAAAAAAAGCTCCATTTTCTGTTTTTGATTTAACTAAAGTTTGGCCTCATGGTGAATATCCTTTAAGACATTTTGGTAGATTTGTCTTAAATGAAAATCCTTCGAATTATTTTGCAGAAACTGAACAAGCTGCTTTCTCACCTTCAAATACAATTCCTTCAATGCAAGCATCTAATGATCCTGTTTTACAATCAAGATTATTCTCATATCCTGATACTCATAGACATAGATTAGGTGCAAATTTCCATCAAATTCCAATTAATTGTCCATTAAAATCTGGATCTTTTGCTCCTCAAATTAGAGATGGTCCAATGTGTATTGATGGTAATTTAGGTGCAACACCAAATTATGCTAATGCTTATAATTGTCCTGTTCAATATACTACAGCTGCAAAATTATCTCCACAAGGTAAAGATGAAAATTATGAAAATGAAGTCGTTCCTTATCATTGGGAAATTGTTGATTACGATTTTGTTCAACCTGGTAAATTTTGGGAAGTTTTAGGTAGAACTAATGGTGAACAAGAAGCTTTGGTTCATAATGTTGCATCTCATATAAAGAATGCTAAACCATTCATTCAAGAAAGAGTTTGTGAATATTTCAGTAAGGCAAATCCAGTTATTGGTAAATTAATTAAGGAGGAATTAAAGAAGTTGAGTAAATTATGAAGAGTCCTTTTGCTTTTAAATTAATGATTAAAGTTGCTACATTTCATTTTTTATTATTATTATTATCCTTATTATTCTTCCTCTTGTCACTATAAATTTCCTGTTATCCTTTTTTTAGTTTTTTTTCTTTTTTTGGTATATACATATAAATAAAGTAAGTTATACGTTTTTCATCACCATATATGCACTAACATATATACCGTATATCAGCTAATATTAAACTATTAATAAAAAAAAATACTTTGTCGTTATTGAATAATTACATAATAATCTAAATAATTTTTTTAATAAATAATAATGTTCCAAAAAGGTAAGTCGGTACTCTTATCCTAAAAGAGTATTGTATGGTTCTACCTTCCCTATTAGGCAGGCGAGTATCTTTTCCACGATAAGCTTAAATGATTTGATGATTTGAGTTTTTTCATCTAATCGCTTAATTATTGTTTGAATTTCAATAAATAAAGCTAGATGTCTTACCCTTTTTTTTGAAGCTTTTTTTTTTCTTAGAGGGTTTCTCCTAAATTAAAACATCCGTTATCAAATAGATTTGAATAAAAATAAGAAATAAGAAATACAATATAACAAAATGGCTTGCAAATGTACTCAAAAGGCAATGGAAATGAAGGCACAAACATCATGCGCATCTAAGAAAGTTGTAGAATCAAAGAAAGAAATAAGCTCCTGCTGCAGTGGTAGAAACCAAAAAGACAAGCCAACTAAATGCTGTTGTGGTACAGGTTGTGGTTGTCCAAGTTGTAATACAACCAAGTTATAAATACTGAATATATAATTTGATTACTACCATCATACCTTTCCAAATAAATATTAAATAATTATTAATACATACAAACAATGCTTTTATTTCCAGAATTAATTTTCCGCAATATTTGAAGAATTATAAATCTAGAGAAATATTTCTTTTGTCATTTACTATAAATAAGATCCATTATTCTATCTAATATACATCTCATATAAATATATATCTTTTTTAATCTATATACATAATACAATATAATATACAATTAATTATTACACATACTCTAAAATAAAAAAAAATAAAATAAAATAATTTTGTAGGTGCACGGAGGTGAAACAGAAGTGGGGAAATTTTGATTACGTAAAAAAATTAATTTTTTTTTCCTTCTTTTAAAGTTTCAACCACTCAAAACCAGCGAATATGTTATTAATGGAAGACCTCAAGAACAAATAACAATTAGAATGTATTGATTTAGTAATTTTTTTGTTAATCCTTAACATTCAGTAAAACCTTGCTTTGCATCATTTAATATTCTAATTAACTGACAGATATAGCAAAATGCTCTCCTTTGTCAACAGATCTTCTGCGGCACCAGCAAAATCCGCTTCAAAACGTTTATTTGCCACATTGGAATCAAACCCAAATAGAATTCATGGTGGTTTACAAGATAAAGATAGAATCTTTCAAAATTTATATTTACAAAATTCTAAGAAACATGGTACACAAGCTTGGGATTTAAAATCTGCTGAAAAAATTGGTGATTGGTATAAAACTAAAGAAATTTTATTAAAAGGTGATAAATGGATTATTGATGAAATGAAAAAATCAGGTCTTAGAGGTAGAGGTGGTGCAGGTTTCCCATCTGGTCTTAAATGGTCTTTTATGAATCCTCCAAATTGGGAAAAGAATGTTGGTCCAAGATATTTAGCTGTCAATGCCGATGAAGGTGAACCAGGTACTTGTAAAGACAGAGAAATTATTAGAAAAGAACCTCATAAATTAGTTGAAGGTTGTTTAGTTGCTGGTAGAGCAATGAATGCAACTGCAGCTTATATTTATATTAGAGGTGAATTTTATAATGAAGCTGTTGTCTTACAAAATGCAATTGATGAAGCTTATAAACATGGTAAATTAGGTAAAAATGCTTGTGGTTCAGGTTATGATTTTGATGTTTATATTCATAGAGGTATGGGTGCTTATGTTTGTGGTGAAGAAACTGCACTTATTGAATCAATGGAAGGTAAAGCAGGTAAACCAAGAATGAAACCACCTTTCCCAGCTGGTGTTGGTTTATTCGGTAGACCAACAACTGTTGCAAATGTTGAAACTGTTGCGGTTGCTCCAACAATTCTTAGAAGAGGTGGTGATTGGTTTAATTCTTTTGGTAGAGAAAGAAATTCAGGTACTAAATTATTCTGTGTTTCAGGTCATGTTAATGAACCTTGTACTTTTGAAGAAGAAATGTCAATTCCATTAAAAGAAGTTTTAGAAAGACATTGTGGTGGTGTTAAAGGTGGTTGGGATAATTTATTAGCGGTTATTCCAGGTGGTTCTTCAACTCCAATTTTAAATGCTGAAACTTGTGAAGATATGTTAATGGATTATGATGCTTTAAGAAATGCCGGTTCTGGTTTAGGTACCGCAGCAGTTATTGTTATGAATAAACAAGCTGATGTTATTCGTGGTATTCAAAGATTATTAGCATTCTATAAACATGAATCTTGTGGTCAATGTACTCCATGTAGAGAAGGTTCTACTTATTTATCAAAAATGATGGATAGATTAGCTGTTGGTCAAGCAAATGAAAAAGAAATTGATCAAGCATTAGAATTAACTCATCAAGTTTGTGGTCATTCTATTTGTGCAATGGGTGAAGCTTTCAGTTGGCCATATCAAGGTTTAGTTAAAAATTTTAAACCATTAATGATCGAAAGAATTCAACAATATAAGAAAGAAAATGGTTTAGTTGATGGTGGCTTAAAACATGGTGGTTGGTATGAAACCGGTGAAATCAAGAATGGTGTTGTCGTTAATAACCCAATTCCAAAGGATGCATTATATGGTCACCATTAATAATGTCAGTTTTGTGAACATAACATAATTAAAACATAATGAAAACAAAACGAAATAAAACAAAAAAACCAATTCTACATAATTAGTTGATAAAAGCTTATTATACTGATTCGCCTAATTATTACTTTTTATTTGCATTAATATACACTTTCCTTTTTACTATTCTTCTCTTTATTTATTAACCTCTATATTATTATTTATATTATAACATCCAAAATTTACGTTATAACTTAGTTTGAAGTGAAGACGAACGATGAGAGATGATGGCGATATGATATGATATCTGAGCCCTATGCATGCCAATTTCTATGCGGAAAACGTTAGATCAATTATTCTCATAAGCGGAAATTATTGTATTTCAATGTTTTTCAATTAGCGAGTATATTATTTGTTATTTGCGGGCTGTTTGAAATTTGAACAATTTTTCCATTCTAAGTTTGTACTTTGCATCCTTTTCTGATCAAGGTTATTAGCTATAAGAATATCATATCATAAAAGCAATCATGAAGTTTTCATCATTAATTGCTTACTCAATTCTTGTTTCAACTGCTGTCGCAGTTTACCCACCTCCGACTGATCTTGACAATAGTAATACAGATGATTCAGTTACTATTCAATCTTTAAACGGTGATGTTGCAGAAGTACCTTCTAATAATCATCATACTTCATCAAATTTAAATTCAGAGATAGATTCAAATCACTTATTATCATCATCATCTTCTAAATCATCATCTTCTACTTCATCAGACAGTGAAACATTATCACCATTTTATTCATTCTATTTGGCAATTTCTATGATTGTTGTTAGTGAAATTGGTGATAAAACTTTTCTCATTGCTGCAATTATGGCAATGCGTTATCCACGTATGGTCGTATTTTCAGCCGCTTCATCTGCTTTAGTTTTAATGACAATATTATCAGGTGCAATTGGTCATATTTTACCACAATTATTGTCACCAACTTTAACTAGAGCTGCAGCTTCAATTTTATTTTTAGTTTTTGGTGTTAATTTATTACGTGAAGGTTTGAGTGTTGATAAAAATCAAGGTGTTGAAGAAGAATTAGCAGAAGTTGAAGAAGAAATCGCAGCCGTTGAATTAAATGAATTAACTGAAGACATTGAAAAGGGTAAAACTCAAATTCAACATACTTGGACTTCAAGAATAAAAAATTTAGTTTCTTACGTTTCTTCTCCAATATGGTTTCAAACCTTTTCAATGACTTTCTTAGGTGAATGGGGAGATAGAAGTCAAATTACAACTATTGCAATGGCTGCAGGTGCTGATTGGATTAGTATTGTTTTAGGTGGTACAGTTGGTCACGTTGCTTGTACTTTGATGGCAGTTTTAGGTGGCCAATATATTTCGACAAAGATCAGCTTAAGGACAATCCTTTTAGGTGGTTCATTTGCGTTTTTCATTTTTTCAGGTTTATATTGTTATTCTGCAATTTATGAATAAGTTAATTATACATGTAGTTTACTTAATCTAGCTCTTTACAATTCCTTTATAAATCCGATTTATATTAATCAGTATATAATCCCAAAATATTCATTTATACCATCATTCTTTTTCGTTAATCAGCTGTTTTATTCTTTCTTTAACTATTTTTGAACATATTTCTTTAGTTTTAAAATTTGCCAATGGATATCTATTCTCCAAATAATCATCATATTCTTTAATGTATTCTCGACGTATAATGAAAGTTCCATTATTTTTTAATGATTCCTTCCTTTTTGTAACTTTGGAATTTATTATTCTAGCAAGTCTAGTATATTTTCTTAGAGTTTTTGAGGTTAAATCTTTTTCATTTGACTTATTTTCAGTCAATGTTTCAGATTTTTTGTCTAATAATTGACTAATATCAATTACATTTTTCTCGAATTGTTTTGTTTGGGATAATTTATCTAAAACTTTAGCTGCACTTATAGGTTGGTTAGTTTCTGGATCAAAATTCCTATATTTCATTTATTCTTGACGCACTTTTTCCCCATTAATTAACTATCCTAAAAAGAAGGAAAATAAAAG
Organism: Pichia sp. PB3310; assembly: GCA_023629255.1. Taxonomy (NCBI): domain Eukaryota; kingdom Fungi; phylum Ascomycota; class Pichiomycetes; order Pichiales; family Pichiaceae; genus Pichia; species Pichia sp. PB3310. The sequence goes on from JAMAJE010000113.1 coordinate 29,635, forward strand.
AGTAAGAAATAAGTAAAAAGAAAGTTTTTAATAATTGTATAGGAATTTTTAATCGTATCTATTTTTATCATGTAATCGCGTTGTCTTATTACATTTAAATAGATATTATAGTTTATAAACTTATTAAATAAAGGGCGTTTCTTTAAATACATCAATTTACATTTATTAAAAACAACAATACTAAATAATGAATAGAATAGGGATAAGATCGTTTCATCACAGTAGATATTTTATGGCCGCCAAAGGACCAAAGTTTAATACCCAATCTTTTGTTGAAGAGATAACAAAAGATGGTAAATTTACGGAAGAACAAGCAGAAGTTGCAGCTAAAATTATTGCAAATTCCATTAATGACGGTATTGAATTATATGCATCTAATTTAATTACAAGGGAAGTGTTAAATAAAATGTCATATAAACAAAAGGTTGACTTTGCTAAATTAAAAGGTGAATTACAAATGATTGATAAAAGTGATTTTAACTCAATTAAGAATGAGAATGAAAGATTAAGAAGTGAATTAGAGAAACTCAGAATTAAATTTAAAGAAGAAATCAATAAAAGCTTGAGTAGTGTCAGACTAGATTTAAGTTTGGAAAAAGGTAGAATTAGGGAAGAAAGTAGTATTTATGATTTAAAAATTAAAGAAACAGATACAAGGATTAACCAAGAGATTTACAATTTAAGAGTTCAAATTGATAGCGTTAAAACGACAGTGTTACAATGGTTATTCGGTGTTTGTGCAGGTACTTTTTCTTTGGTTTTAGCATATGCTAGATTAATGAGTTAAGAGTTTATGGGTATTTAAGGAATAAATTAAATTATAATTTTTTTTTAAAAATAGATAAAACATAATTTGAATATGTAGCTTTCATTTTAAAATATTTTTGAGTTATTTACACAATTTAAAAATTTATTACGCTGTATTTAACTTAAATATTTTTTTTTTGTTTGATTCTATTATTAATATGAAGGGACTCTTACAAATATATAGATGGAGAGTAAAAGATTCCAAATTTTACAAAAGCTTATAAACTGAAAATTTCTTTTAATTGTGCCATGGTATCTTCTGGGGAAGTAACAGCATGGCCAATAGTTCTATCATCAACATAGATTTCGTAATCATTACCACCTTTGTAAGACTTATCACCGAAGAAATGAATGTTTTCGAATTTTTGATCTTCTAAATGTTTTAGACAATAAGTTTTATCCCAACCAGTTGGGAAAACATCAAAAGAAATTTGTCCACCGATAGAATAAGTTAAATCTAAATCTTTAAAATTTTCTTTTAAAGCTTTAACCATATTAACTCTAATATTATTTGGTAAATCAAATTTTTCATATTCATTTCTTTCTTCAGTATTACAATTTCTACCGACAGGTGAAACATTAATCATACCTTTTCTAAATTCAATAAAAGTACCTCTTCTAAATGGTAAATCTAATTCAGATAAATATTTAAGAATGAATTTTGATAATTCATTATATTTTTCTTCACCTATCCAATTAATAAAAGATTGAGATGGTAATGGTTTACCAAGTTTATAAGCAGTTAAACCATTTTCAGAAAAGCAGTAATCAAAATTTTCTAAAACATCAGAACCTAATTGTTCTAATTGTTTAGCAAAATCTGAACCACCAACAAAACCAATAACGCATTTCTTTCTTAATTCTTTTAATAAATCTTTCATTTCATTAGAGACGGTTAATCTTGCAGGTGTAAGTGTTCCGTCCACATCGAAAAGACAAATAGTTTTTGGTTGTTCTCTATCTGCGAATGACATAATTAATTTATATAATGTATGATTAGCAAAAGCTATAATAAAAAGCAATAAATTTAATAAGAATTAAAGTAAAAGAAGAACAACAACATGGAAGACATAGTGCCATTTGAAAATTCAACATTCAACGTTAGAAAAACTCGAAAAGAAATGTCTAAGAAAGAAAAATACAGTTTTTTTTTAATTTTTTATTATTTATTATTTATTATTTATTATTTACACGTTTATACACGTTTTTACACGTACGTAATTTACACGTTTATACATTGTATGTTGTGTTATTTGAACATTGTATATTACACGTTTCAAATTTATTTACAAATTATTAATATTTAAAACATACACCAATACCATACAGGTTTAAACTGTTGAGCGGGGTTATGTATGTGCACTACGTACTACAGTGAAATGATACTTGATTATTTTATTACTATTTAACCATCACTATATAATTTGATATCTAATATTCAACTTCTGTAATCACCATTGATAGTCACATAATCATGTGAAAGATCACAGGTCCAAAATTGACATTTACCATTACCCTCTAATCCTAAATCAACTTCAATTTGTAAATCTTCTAATTCTAAAATTTCACTAGCTCTTTCTTCATCAACTAATTGAGGTTCACCATTAACTAATAATTTTAACTCTTCTGTACCATCAGTTGGAATAAAGGAAACATTAGTCTTAGTTGGTTCAACATCAATTTCAGAATATCCAATTGCACATAAAATTCTACCCCAATTTGCATCTTTACCAAACATTGCAGTTTTAACTAACGCAGAATTTGATATAGAATTTGCAGCCTTTTTAGCTTCTTTATCATTCTTTGCATTTTTAACATTAATTGTAATAAATTTTGTTGCACCTTCACCATCTCTAACAACTAATTTTGCTAAATCAATTGCAATTTCTTTAAAATTTTTTTCAAAAATTTCATAAATTTCACCTGAATTTTCAGTAATTAAATCACCACCACTTTCACCATTTGATAATGCTAAAATTGTATCATTTGTTGACATATCACCATCAACTGAAATACAATTAAAAGATTTATCAACTGATTTATTTAATAATTTATCTAAAGTTTTAGCTTCAATTGGTGCATCAGTTATAATTAAACCTAATAAAGTTGCCATATTTGGACAAATCATACCAGCACCTTTAACTAAACCAGAAATTGAATATGTTATATTATTAAATTCAAAGTTTTTACTAATTAATTTAGGGAATGTATCAGTTGTCATAATACCTTTTGCACAATTTAACCAATCTTCATGATTTGAACCAATATTATTAATAATATTATCAATACCAAATTTAATTTTATCCATTTGTAATCTTTGACCAATAACACCTGTTGACATTGTTAAAGTATTTGAAATTTCAAATGTTTTACCATTATTAAGAGTTTTATCAACATAATTAATTATTTCTTTTGCATCTTGTAAACCACCATTACCTGTTACAGCATTTGCACAACCTGAATTAATAATAATTGAATTAAAATTTGAATTATTTTTTAATTTAATATTTTCTTTATCAATTAAAACAGGTGCAGCTTTAAATTTATTTGTTGTAAAAGTACCAGCTGCATTACAAGGTTTAGATGAATAAATTAATGCTAAATCTGGTGAACCATTTTTTTTAACATTTGTTGCAATTGAGCCAACTTTAAAACCTTTTGGATATGTACCATTAGTTGGAATATATTTAAGTTTATTCTTTGGGAATTCCATAGAACTATAAAATCTTTTTGTAATTTTAAGCATCCTTTTCAAAATATATTATAACAAGAAAAGTAGAAAGACTGAAGGGGTAAAAATTTATAAAAGATAAAAAAGTTAAAAAAAAACAACAGTACAAGGGAAAAGAAAGAATAAAAATAAAAAAGGGAAAGAGAAAGTAAACTAGTTATTAAATCATATAATCAGAGGAATGACTGAATGAATAGAATAGAATATTCAGCAAATCGATGAAAAGTTTCAATCAATCTTAAATGCTATAAAAAAATGGAAAAAAAGAATAGGAAAATAGAAAAATAGAAAAATAAGCGCGCTAGCTGACTTTCCTGTTTGGGACAGCAGCGCGACTTTTTTGATTTTCACGTAACAAATTATTTTCCTGCACTATTATTAAATTAAAATCTCCCCAAATTACAAGTCGCGTTTTGGTTTGGTGTAAGTAAGTTGGATTGTTAAGAGTTAAATGTTAAGAGTTAATTATTTTTATAATGAATTAATTGTTTTCATGATCAAATCAATTCAAATAATTTCATGATTTTTTGAATTTTAAATTATTGATTATTTTACTTTAATTAGAATAAAAATTCAAAAATTTAAAATCACAGTTGAATTGGAAATATTTTATTTTTAGAACAATGGCTTTGAATAAAAACACAGATCATGGACAGAGAAGTACACGAAGTAGTTCCAGCTCCGCTACAGAATCAGAATTGTTACCTCATGAAATAGATGAGGGTAAGGTTAATAAGGTTAACTTTGTTGAGCCAGAATTAGCAGATAATATAATTGTTACAGGTCAAAAAATTGAAGATTTCCCAACTGTTAAAATAAAAAAAGAATTAGGCGCTTTTGTCAAAGGTAGTAAAAATATTCAAGAATCTCCTGAATTGGTTAAAAAATTTAATAGTTATAAAAATAATTTACAAAATCAAAAGGAAATAGAAAATTCCACAACCTTGAGTACTTTGAGATCAAGTTTGAAAAGGAGTAATAGTCCATCAAACAATATTTTAAAGTCTGAACAATTTGATAAAAAAATTAAAAAAAAGCCTACTAAAAGGAAAAATAATAATAATAATAATAGCAACAACAACAACAACAACAACAACAACAACAACAACAACAACAACAACAATACTAATTTATTGCTTAATTTGTCAAATGATATTAATAAATCTAATGATGATTCATTTTCTCCTTCACCAGCTCCTTCAAGTCCTAATTCAAATAATGATCCAACTGCTTTAAATAATGACTATTGTTCCTGTTGTGGTATGACTGGGATGTTTTTATGTTGTGAATCTTGTCCAAAATCTTATCATTTTCAATGTATTAATCCTCCAATTGATCCAAATAATTTACCTGATTTTTGGTATTGTAAAGAGTGTATCAAAAAGAAATCAAAAGCTACTAATAAAGATAACGGAAAATCTTCAATATTATTAAATGTAGGGATTTTCGCAAAATTATTTGATAATATAATATATCAAGATCCAATATCTTTTCAATTACCTAAAGAAATTATTGAATCATTTCAAGGTATATCAAGTGATAGATTGGGCGATTATAATGATGATTCCTTTAAACCAGTTAAATCTTATAAACAATTGGTGAAAGAATTTGATGATCCATTAAATGGAATTTATGATAATGATTCAAATCCATATTTATGTTATAAATGTGGCGAAAGTGGTTTTGACAAAGAAATTATACATTGTGATTATTGTCCATTATCTTGGCATCTTGATTGTTTAGATATACCTTTAACAAATGTTAAAAAATTAGGTTCTAAATGGAAATGTAATAATCATATTGATGATTTATCAAATCCAATTAGAATATTTAAAGATCAAACTATTGTTCAAGTTACAAATATTAAAAATTTTGAAAAATCAGGCAAATTACCAATTAATGCAAAAATTGAAATTATAAATATTGAAGATAAATTAAAAGCATTGAAAGATCAAATTAAGATGTTAAATAATAATAATAATTTAAATTTAAAATTTAGTAATTTAACTTTCCAAATAAATGAAGAAGATATTATTTTAAATTTTATAAATTCATCAAAAATAAAAAAATTAAACGAAGATGAAAAAAGCTTTCAAAGTTTAATGAATTTAAAACCTGATTTAAAAGATTATATTTATAGTTTAAATAAATTAAGTGGGAAATCATTAATTTCAAATGAAACTAAAAATATTAATTTACAAAAATTATTAAAGGTATCAGATGAGGAACTCAAATTAGAAAATCAAGATTTTTCTAAAGATGAATTAAAAGAATTTTTAATGATTAAAAGGTTAATAGAAGAGAAAGGTAAGGATAAATTATTAAAATTTTTGACAACTTCATGAATCATTAAAAAAAAAAAATAACATATACAGCATTTGTTTTAAATAACTAATCTACATAGAATATAAAATTTATTTATTTGAATATTTAACTAAACCTTTTTTTTTTCATTTTTTTCCTAATGAAAATATAAATGAAATCTATTTATTAGTTGTATTTCCTAATTCAATATCTGTTAAATTTTCAAAAAATGTATCTCTTAATTCTATCCATCTCGTCATGTAAGTACCTAATAACATCATTACTGCCATGCTTATGCATTGTAAAACCCACCAATAAATATTTTTAGGGAATCCATTAACAAACCAAACAAGCAAAAAATTAAGAAAATGTATTGTAAGAACGAAATCCCAAACTAATTTAGAACGACTTATAAAAAATGTAATAAATACAACTGAAAACAATGCATTTAGCAACCATAAAAACATTAATGTTAATCCATAACTGTTTTCAATAGATATCTCTTTCCATGATAATATCAGACCTTTATGAAAACTCCATCCCAATAGTATTGAAGTTATGAAAAATGTTATCAGTGATGTAAAATAATAAAATATCTGTAATATGATAATCTGTACAGCTAATTTATATGAAGGATTATAAGCCGATTCTGAAGGAGTTAAACTGATATACTTGGAATATAAATTAGATAAGGAAACCATTGCTTGCAAGATTCTATTTAAATATTGTAGATATTTCTTTATATAGATTTGTAGAATAAGTTAAACTTATAATAATATATAACATCTGTTAACAAGGGCAATACTCTTTTTCTTACTTCTTTATTGTATTGTATAATGAATAATGAATAATAGTTAATAGTTAAATTATCAAATCATTAAGCGACGCGTGCGTGTGCGGTTGGTTACATTTGTTTCCTTAACGTTTTATTTGCACTTGTTATTTTTTGGTGGCTCTGTTATATGTAATTCAATTCAATAGTTGTAGAAAGGAGTGATAATTTGTTTTGGTATTTATGAAAGAAATGGTCAGCAAAATGAAAAAACTTCAGTTTCAGGACAAAATTGTATCTACGGCGACAAATCCGATTACTACAAAAGAATTGCAGACACGTTTAATAGCATTGCAAAAAGAACTTTCAAATCTTGAACAAAATGAAGTTGATTTGGTTTCATTAGAAGAAGTTAAAGATAATTTAATAAACAAAAAATTATTGAAAAATCCAAATAAAGGGATTCAAATTAATGTTGCTTGTTGTTTAGCTGATATTTTAAGATTATATGCACCAAATGCTCCTTATAGTATCTCAAATTTATCAAATATTTTTAAATTATTCTTACAGCAATTTGTACATTTAGATGATCAAGAATCAACATTTTATCTCAATTATGTTTATCTTTTAGAAACAGTGGCACAAACTAAACTAATTACTTTAATGTCAGATTTGGAAAATAGTGACAAATTTGTTATTGAATTGTTTGATTGCTTTTATTCATTAGCTAGTAATAAAAATTTTGATATTGATAATTTACAGGGTTTGTTAATTGATGTTTTAAATGAAATAATAGGTGAAGTTAACCAGTTGGATATAAAAGTTTTAAAATTAATTCTTAATAAATTCTTAGCTAATTCTAAAAACTTGAAAAATCAATCAAATATTAAAGTTCCTGGTTTTGAAATTAGTTTAGCATTATGTGAAGTAAATTCTGATAAATTGTCAAGGTTGGTTACTTATTTTTTTTCAGAAATGATTTTAGAGGCAACCAAAGAAAATGAAACCGATTTTGAATCTGATAGTGAAAATGATAGTGATGAAATAAGGAATGATTCAAGCAAAAGTAATTCAAACATTGATCTTATCCAAATGAAAAAAATTCATAACTTAGCGATTGAATTATGGAGATATGTACCTGAAATTCTTACTTCGGTTTTAGGTTTACTAGATAATGAGTTAGAAGCTGATGATCCAGTAATAAGATCAATCGCAACTGATACAATCAGTAGGATTTTAACAATTCAACCATCAAGAATTAACTTTCTTACAACTTTTATTGAAACTTATATGAACTGGCTTAAAAAACCTTTAGACGTTTCAGTTGATATAAGACTTACATGGATAACAGGCCTTTATGAAATTTTGGAAGTCAGAAATGATATTTGTTCAGATATTTCTAATAGTCTGTTGAAAACATTGATAGATTTGAATGATAAAGTTAGATTAGCAACAATTGTTGAATTATCAAAATTAAAACCCACCACATTTTTAAATAAAGTTTTAAATAATTCATTAGCGGATACACTTTTAAAGCTATTACGTGAAAAGAACAATTTTATTAGAAACGAAATTATTCAATTTTTGTCCACACTTTACAATCATTTTGCAAATTTTGAAACTTTTGAAACTTTTGAAACTAATAATTTTATTTTCAAAATACCGAATCATATTTTGAATTTGATTTATATAAATGATTTAACGATTAATGCAGAAATTGATTTAGCAATTTTTGAAAAATTTTGTCCTATTAATACTGAATCAGATAAAAGAGTTCGAAGATTATTATTAATGTTGTATACCATGTCCGAAAAATCAAATTCAGCCTTTTCAGCGATAGTTACGAGACAGACTCAATTATCTCAAGTTCTTTTACAATTGCTCGATATAATAGAAGACAATAATGATTACGATAAAGAAGATAAAATCAATAGTGCGATTAAATGGATTTCCAAAAGTTTTCCAAAATCCTATAATGCCGAAGAATGCCTTCAATGCTTTGTCAAATCTAATAATCAACGTCTTTATCGTCTACTAAAACTTTGTGCAACTGAAACAACCGATTATGATACTATTGTCAATAGCATGAAAGAAATATTGAATAGAGTTAAAGAACCAAAATTCATTAATAATATTGAGATTGATACACCTAATATTACCTCCTTATCTATTCACACTACAATGAAATTATTATTGTTAAGAAGTTCGAATATCTTTTATAATATCAGCAATATTTCAGAATTAATTGACGTTAATACGAATTCTCAGCATAGACTGCATTTTATTGCAAATACAGTTTTAAATAGTATATCCAAATTATGTCCAAATGTATTATCATCAAGTATATCAAGACTAACTGAAAAAATTCTTGATTTATCAAAAACTATCAATTTTGAAGAATCAAGATTATACAATGATTGCTGGAAAGATTTAAAAGTTGTACACAATTGTCTTAATGAAGATCAAAACCATATTGGTTTATCGAAAGATTTTTATAATGCTTTGTATGATTTCACGATCAAGGGAACCGTATTAGAAGCAAAATTTTCCATCAAAATTATAAGTAAGAGCTCTGGTGATATTAAAGGTCTATTATTCACAAAGATGGTCAGCGAAATTTGGCCTTTAAATCTTAATTCGGTTCATTTTAATACCCATCTATCAACGCTTTCCACATTATTCCTATGTGATATCGTATCTGTTGACCATATAAAGGAGGATATCAGTAAATTTCTGGCTAGTGAAGTTCTTCTTAAGAATCACTTGAAGGAAGAAGAAGATAATGAACCAGCAGATAACTTAAAGGAAGAATGTTGGATTACCGATGATGATCTCTTTCATAAACCTGAAGATTCTAACTGTATGTCTAAAATTTTATCTATGGAGTTATTGACAAATTGGTTGGTGGCGATAAAGGATCACCCAGCGGAACAAATTGAACATGTATGCAAACCTATTTTGAGCATGCTTTCTTCTTTCATCAATAGAGGTGGTGAAATTGTAGTAACAGAAGATACACCTTTACGTTATTGTTCAAGGCTTAGATTGCATGCAGGTATTCAGCTACTCAAACTTTCAAGGTATTCTGCATATGATGCTTTCATAGACCAACGTAGAATTAATCGTTTAATTCTTTTAATACAAGATGTACAATATGAAGTCAGGCTGAAGTTTTTAGATAAATTGAAGAAAAGTTTAGGTCAGAATAGCATTTCAAAAAGATTTTTATCACTCATATTTTTTGTTGCTTTTGAGCCAAATCAAACATTGCGGGAAAAGACGTCAACTTGGATCCGTGCATCATTTTCAAGGCAAAATATTAAATCAACTAGTCAAAACTTATTAATTTATGAAAAATCATATATTAGATTATTACATATGGTTTTTAATCACCCGGAATTTAAAGAACTATATATTTCATACAAGTCCATACCACCAGAAATCGCAAATAATCATGCTGTCAAAGATGATTCTGAGCAAGTTAAGCGATTTAAAGAACTTGCAACTTTTGTTTTAACTTACGTGGTGTATGCCCTATCTTTAATTATCACATCGGAAAATATTTCTTTATTATATTATTTGACTCAAAGGATAAAGCAATTTAAAAGCGTTGCTATTATTGAGAACAGTGAAGAAAATAGTGATGGATTATATCTTATTTCTGAATTATCTCAATCTGCCATTAAAAATCTTGCTAAAATACGTAACTGGAGTATTTTAATTTGGCCTGGTAAACTGAATCTACCGCATGACTTATTCACAAAATTAGATAATAATGATGCTAATGCAATTGTTAACTGCAATTATATTTTGGATGAGTATTCAGTTTTTGTCAATGAAATTATTAAAGGAAGATGGGGTTTTGAGCATGGTGTACATAGTGCTAATAAGTCGAAAAGGAAGGCTAAAGAAATTTCAAATTCAGTTTTAGAGGAAATGAATGATAATGAAATTGTTGCAGTTGGCGATTCTACAATAAAAAATCAACTAAGATCAACCAAAAAAGCAAAAAAAGATACTCCATCTAAAGAAAAAGATTCCGATTATCAAATCCCAAAAGCTACAAAAAACAAAGAAAATATTGATATAACGAATGTTAGAAGGAGTGGACGTTCCAAAAGGCTCAATTACCTAGAGGAAGAATAGTACAAGTTCGTTTTAGAAATAACTAATTAAAATCAATTTATAAAATTTTCTTTATTTTATAGTAATTATACAGTAGATATAAATATAGCTCTATTTAACGCAATACAATGAGCATTTTAAAAACTTATTCATGATATCTCATTTGTGTTATGATCAGTATTTTCCCTGGAATAGTTTTTACTGGGGATGGAATCAACAGTTTTAATTTACCATTTGAATCATCACATCCCGAAATATAACAGAAACCTAAAACAGATTTCCTAGTGACATGCTTGCTTAATTCTATTAGCTTTTGGTTATCATCAAGGTTGGTTTTATTTGATAATATTTTATTTAAATCAATGTCTTTATCATCTATAATTGCTGCTATTACATTCATTAAATCTGTTTCTTTCGGATCTATTATTCTTTTGAACATTTTGTTATATTTCCAATTCTTTTCAACATTTTTTTGTGTTTGAGGTTTCGAACCTTGAGATAATGGATCGTAGTCATCATCATCAATACCGTTATTACCATATTCAATTTTTGGATAAGTTGTAGGACTTTCGTCATCGGCATCACCGTTCATAAAATCTAAAAATTCATTATTTATACCATCTGATTCCGATGGCTTGAGAAATATAAAATCTTTAATTGAACAATGAAAAGTATATGGATTAAGTTGTGAACGTTCAACTCCGTAGAAATACTGTTTAATCGTTCTCTGTTGTAAATCACGTTCATATTTTGCTTCTTTTTCAACACAACCACTAGAACGTGGCATTTTGATCATAACAAAATCATTATCTAATATCAACTTTTTACGCAAATCCACAAGTAAACGTTCATTTCCAACAACCAAAAGAATGTTTACTTGGAAAGAATCTACAATATGTTGAATAGTTTTCCAATCAGAAACGTTCAACGGTGGAGTATCAATAATCACAGTACCAGAATCAGTAGGGGAAGCTAAAATTTTTGCATTAACCTCGGCAGAGAGTTCAAAGATTAAACATTTATAAAGTTCTAAGTTTTCACTGAAATTTTCAAGTCCAAAGTTCTTAACTAATGGTACTTGAGAACGATAAATTCCGGTACCAGGACCTGTGGTCAAAGATTCACCCATTGTAAAAGTTTCAACATCTAATAGGTCATATAGTTTTGCAGCAGTTAATTGTGAAGGAATAGCAAAATGCGGTAAGTGAGGATTCAAATTAACAAGTATGGGTTGTTTTTCTGATGTTTTCAAAGAATACGCAGCTAATGTACGGGCTAGAGTAGTTTTACCATAATCCTTTGGTCCTATTATTAAAACTTTTGGTCTTTTAGAATTCATTGAAAAGTTTTCTAATCCTAGATGAAGGTTTAAAACTTGTTTTAATGTAGTTTCTTCAGAAATATAATCGGAATCTAGAGGTACTGTAGTAGAATAAGATAAGGTACAACCTTGATATGTTGCAACTGCTATTTTCGTAGATTCTTTAAATTGATACGTAATATTTGGAGATAATTCTGTACCAAAGATTTCAGCCATACCTGATTCTAACTTTAATGATAATTTTGAGTTTTTGGCTGTTTCAACCCTCCATTCATTAAATGGAGATAATTCAACCGTTGTTCTAGCAGGTCCAAAGTCCATATTAATCGTCTAATTAGCTTTCAATAGGAATAATAGGAAAAATATAAAGATGAAGGGCAAAAGAGAAAAAAAGGAAATGGAAAACAAAAATTAACAAAGAATGTAAATTAAGAAAATGCAAATAATAATATGAGCGCTGGTTGTAAATTGTTGATGAAATTTGATTTGATATCTTGTATCTGTTTTTAAAGTTACAAATTCAACTTTTTTTTAGTCAATATTTATTAAGAAATCAAACTATAATTAGATGGCTGATAAACAAGAGGATAGAAAAAATAATTCAGGAAATTCCGCCTTGGACGCAATTAAAGAACAACGAGCTGCTTTAAAAAATTTCTACAAACTGCAACAAAGAACGAAACATGATGAGATACCACAATCATCATCTGTATCTGTTGCGGATATTGATCCATCAGAAATAGAAGATATAGACCATTTTATTGCCACTGAATCCTATTTAAATATTCTTAAAGCAGAAAACAAAGTTTTAGATAAACTTAATTCATCCAAAAGTGAGATAAAGTCAATTATTTATAATAATTACTATGAATTAATCAAGATTAACGATGTTCTAGAAGAACTCACAAAACCTACAGATGGGAAGGCTTACTTTGAATCAATTAACGAGAACCTAAATACTATACGGTCTAACTTGACAAAAATTGAAGGTTGTGACATTGATATTTTTGATGATCTACATACTGAGAAAAAGTGATCAACTGCTTTAATTTTCATAACAATGATTAGTGGTAATCATTATTTTTCCTTACTTACTTAGTTACGAATATAGATAAGTATATAAGAAAAAAAACAAAATAAGTTTACAATTCTAACAAATAATCGATATTCATCTCCTTATTCTTCAATCCTTGAAAAACCTCTTTCATTGCCTTGACACTTGTATTAAATACTTCAGTATTTCTTCCGTAATCTGACAACGTAAATTCAAGAGTCCGTTTGAGTTCAGCAATATAATCATTGATCCACTGAACAACACGTACATTTGTAACAGTTTCTGAAGAGTCTGTTCTAGTTTTTGAATTGTTTTCCGGATTAAATAATTGATTCCATTCATCCCAAACAATACTGATAAAACCCATATAAACTAATGACAATTCACGAACATATGCAGTTATAAGTTCTCCAGTGACACTACCAGCAGTTCTTTCTCGAACATCTGCTTCTTCATTGTTATCCAGTTCAGGTTCAGGGGTATTGCTCATACTTGTCGGACGGCTAGTTAAACCATTTAATTTCTTTGAACTATTAGACCTACTTAATGATCTGTCATTATTCAACAATCCATTGGAAATTGTATTCAAGATTTCCATTGAAGAATTTCCATTGGAAACACCATTTCCACCACCAACTCTAACCATACCAACGCAATCTTCCAATTCTCTACCTTTCGCTTCCAAATATATTTCAACAGCTTCTCTTTCTTTCTTCAAAACTTTGAAAATATCAATTGTATCTTTTAATAAATCGAAATTGGGAGTTACAGCCGTAATTTCCATCTTTAATGAATGAATTAATTGATTAGTAATTTTTTTCAATTTAGATAATTTTAAATTATAAATAAAATGTACATGTTGAGCAAACGTACTTGTTTGAACTTCATTCTGCTTTTGAGTTGTAGTTAATTTTGAGGTTAATAAAGATTCTGGTATACCAAGTGCAATTGCAATTTCAGATAAATGTTTTATTTCTTCCTTTAATCTTGTTAAATATCCGACACTTTCGTCATATCTATGTAATCCCAATTCTAAAGAAACAGATGTAAATAAGTCATCAATAATTAAAACACATGATTCAAATTGTGGTGAAAGTTGCTTTTCAAAATTAGATATTGAAAGATTTTGCGATAAGCTTGCTCGAGTTGAATCAGGTCTATTGGAATAATTTGATTTTAATTTGGACATTGAATCTCTCATTGTTCTTCTTTTTGCAAATGCTGATTCATTCTTTGCCTGTTTTATCGCATTGAATACACGAATAAACTCAGTTAATGCGTCAGTTTGAAATAAGAAAAATTGATTAGTATCAATAATTCTAATACAAAGCGTTGAATCAGCTATTGTTTCAAAATCATTTGCAGTTGATGGTGCAGATGAATTTCCAGTATCTTTAGATATTATATTATTTGAACTATTATTTCTTATAATATCATTCAATTCCTTAACTTCAGAACATTTTTGAATTGTTATTATATCGATATTCCATGCATAAGTTGCAATATTCTTAACTTCTTTTAAACTGGATTTTATGTTATTTTTCATATTAATGTTTTTATTATCATTTTTATCAGCAATTCGATTCAAATTTGATCTAAGTCTTGAACAAATTAAAACAGCATCATTAAAAATTGTAATTTGAATTGGACGAACCGGTTTACAAGTTATAGAATTTAATTCGCCCCAACGTAATGATTCAAAAATTACATGTCTTGTTGGTGAAGGTGGCAATAAATCATGAATACGTTCAACATTTGAGTAAATCTTATTTACAGAGTTTGCCCATTTATTTTGTAGCAATAAAACTGATTGACGATTAACTCTTGATTTAGGAACGGTTAAACCATCATTGTTTGATTTATTCTCTTTTAAATTTTCAAAATAATCATGAGCTTCTTCTACTTGCTGTGATAAAACTTCAGTTAAATCATTAACTTTTGGCTTTAACGCTAATAAAACATCATTTGTTTGTTTAAAAGCTTCACTTATCATTAAAACTTGATTAGTTGACTCAGATAAAGAAAATTTAAATGCATCATCATTCTGTTTACTTAAATTTTCCATGTAAGTTGCAAAATCATCAATTCTAGCAGCATTTGCATCACCTAATTTCATTTGAATAAAACGATTAACATTAAATTGATCAGATGCCAATTCTGTTAATAAATCTTGTTGTGTTTTTTGAGGACTTATTGAGTGGTTACCATTGTTTAAATGATTAGTATCATCATTTTCTTCTTCCCTAAAAGAATGAATTGATAACATATCTGTTGAAGAATTTAAAATTTGTGAATGTGCATTAAATGGTAATGGTGGAGCGCCAAATGAACCAGGTAATGGTGGTTGTGATAATTTCATGGAAAATCTTCGTCTTGTAGTTGCACTTGTTGCATTTGTAGCAATTGAATGAATTGATTCAGAACTTAGCATATGATTAGGATTCAAAATGTTATTATTATTTCGACTATATTGTTCATTGACATTAAAAGAATTATTTAAATTTTTATTACCATATTGTTGTTGTTGTGACTGGGCTAAACCTTTCTGTTGGCCTGGATATGCATTCGGAGCCCCATTTGTCCATTGGGCTCTGGAGAATCTTCGATTGATATCTGCCATAACTCTTACTGTGATTGTATGCAATGCCAAAATAGAGTAAAGTTTACGAACTTGTGCTGTAAAGAAAAGTATAAATGGAAATCAAATATGTAAAAGCGACTTTTACATAAGTGGAGGGAATCATGAAGTGAAAAGGAATATTCGCTTTTTTGATATTTCTTTATCTTGTTTTTACCTTACATAACTATACCTTATATATACATGTGTACTATTTTTGTATTTTTCTCCACGTTATTTCAAATTGAATTAACAAATCACAATTAATCCTATTAATATCTCAAGAAATGATGTCCACTTGGGATTCGGAAAAGCAAAAATATTTGCCAGATTTAATGTTTTATAATAGGCCATTTTTTAGATGAAAACTCTTTTATGTTCTTTTCATTTATTATTTGGTTATTTTTCACATTTAAAAGTTTAATTATTATAATAACTTCAATTTGTATTTTACTTTCAATTAAAAATAAATTTAATAAAAATTTTAATAAGTATTGTACCAATTTAGTTGCTTAATAAAAAGTTCAAATTATAGAAAATGAATTTGAAAAAGGAGGAAAGTACCCTTCGTTTATGAATAATTTTAATTTAAATGATGATATTGATAAAAATGGAGTGCAAGATGAAATTGAAATTGATATTAATAATGATTCTTTAACATCTTTATCAATTGATAATAAAATAATGATTTTATGTTGCGGTATGAAACGTAAGCTATCATATCCAGATTTAATTATTTAATTCCAACTGCTTTAGCTGATAAATATAGATTATCATTTGAAAAATATCCACAATCGTTAACAATGATTGAATTTCCATTTGGTAATAAAGTAAGAAAAGCACCAGATTATATTGATCAATTAAATAAATTCATTAAAAAAAATTGACGATTCTCATTTATTAGATAAACTAAAAAATTTTTCAATCTTACAACATATCCAAATCCTAAACTTACATGGAATTTCCAAATCATGGAAGATCATATTTTACAAGTTAAAATACCTGAATCTGGAAGAATTGACGGTTTGAATTTAGCTGAAAGATAATTAAAACTTGATGGAATGTCTCAACATATGTTAATATTACAAGAAAGTTGATAATGATTCAAATTTAACATTAATAATTAATGATTTACGTTCAAGATATAATAGGATAGCTAATTTCAATGAATTGAAAAGAAGTGGAGATGAAAAATTGAAAAGTTTAAAAAGAGTACATGCTTAACAATCTGATGAATTACTTAATGATACGAAAATTATTATTTTTTATCGTGAGTTTGGTTTAAGGAATTGTACCGAATGAGATGCTTTGTAGCTATATTAAGAGCAAGAGTGGGATTATAAAAATTGGTAAAAATAAAGGTGAAATGATTACAAATATTGTGGAGTATTTGCAAAATAATGGCCTTTTATAGTTATTAATAAATTAGAGGAGCTTTTTTTGAATTTATAATCATGAAATAAAATTCTTCAAATCACGCAATTTATTACCAACTTTTTAGTATGATAAAATAAAATGACATTAATTATATCATGGTTAAAGTGAAAATATATTGTGCAATGAAGATGATCATAAAACTGATGAGGAATTAATAAAACATTATTGTTATAAAATGATGAAAGTTATACAGGAATGAAAAAACCAGGCATATAATCTAAAACAAATGTTGGAGCAAAGATGAACCTTTGTTAAAAGTTATATTGTCCTTATGACTTGACTTAATCAGGCAAATTAAGCATCTATTATAATAAGCTTATTACAACAATTTTTTCGTGGTCTGAAATACTGCTTTGAGGCCCGAGTTCCGTAATTGCCTTTCGTAATTTTCCAATGGAGTAAAATAAAATAATATCACATTTTGAAAACAAGAATAATTAATAACAATGTATTATCAAATTATCCGGCTGATCTAAATATTTTTTTCTAAATTTAAGAACTTTGATGATGCGGCATCGAATGTTTTTTAAAAGAGCAGGATATAATGTAAGATCAATATTAATATAACCCAAGTGTTCAGATCTGTATTTCCGAATTAGGAAATAAGCTATGGTCGCACTTTATAAGAATATAAATTATATGCATGAAAGTTAATTAATATTATGCAAGGGACTTCTTATTGTTGGTTGAGTTGTCATCGCACTTTGGAGCCCGGACTAAGTAAATGATGTCATAGCATATTATTTTTATATTGCTATTGCAGGTATTAATCGATGATTGCTAAATGCTATTGCTAATTTATAATCATTCATAATGAGAGGAATTAAAAATGTGAGTTAGATTAAGTTATAAGCGTTAGGTTAATAATACCTAGAGATAATTGGGTGATTTATATATATCGAAAATTGTTACATCAGCTAACAGAATAAGCTATATGGGCTTGTAGTATAATAGTTGTAATTAATCGGTTTTTCCGCTTTAGAGAGATGTCAATTTTCATACTAAGAATGTTACTAATAAAAGAAAAAAAGTTTATTTGAACGACAAGTTAAAAATAATAATAATTACGAGCTTCGTAATTATTTATTTGAGGGAGCGTATGTAAATATATAATTAATAACCTTTCTGTTAAGTATTATTTGATAATAAAGAAAGCTATATACATACCTATATCAACATCACTTTAAAAGAGGAGTTACTTTTAAAGCTTGATGGCAATATGATTGGACTATTATTTTTTCCGTTTTATTGTTTATTTTTATTGCTTTATTTATTAATTGTTTTCTTTATTCTGCCAGTTGCTTCATTTGCTTTTTTCTTTTTCATCACTTTGAGATGATTATTTTT
The DNA here is from genome assembly GCA_023629255.1 of Pichia sp. PB3310. NCBI lineage: Eukaryota > Fungi > Ascomycota > Pichiomycetes > Pichiales > Pichiaceae > Pichia > Pichia sp. PB3310. Next base: position 48,150 of record JAMAJE010000113.1, read on the forward strand.
TATTTTGGCTTCATCAACTAGATTAATCGTTCCATCTCCCTAATTGCTTTTGCTTCCAATTTCAATTTCAATTTTCTATTTAAGCAGGTATTATCCCTTTTTAATTTGCAAATAAATTGACCATTTCGTTTTTCCAGTTTTTTTTTGTTTCATAACATTTTTTACTTCCTTTTTTATTTTTATATCTTTCAAATATCATCCAATATTACAGTCTTTCTATTATTATAATACAAATAAGATGAAGTTTGTCCAAATTACACAAGTATTATTAACTTTGGTTAGTACCATCGCAACAGCGGAAGCTGCACCATTGGAAGCCAACAATGCTCAACACGCACCAGTATCTACTACGTCTACTTCTTCCACCGTTCCAACTCATAGTGGCTGTTCTTTTATCCCATATGGTTCCGGATATTATTATGAAGATAAAGTTTATTTTGATTTTGTCTTCCCAAACTGCGATTATACACGCATGCGTATGTCGCAAAATATAAAAGGACCATTTTCTTACGTCCTAGACACAGTTTCTGGTGCGTACTCACCATCTAACAGACCATTTGACGTCTCTGCTGTCACTGCTGACTGGGGTGTTAATATGAAAGTAGATGCTTTCATATTCAGTCCGGATGATATATCTGCTAATATTTCAATGGTTGGCTCATTGAGTGATTCTTTTGTTGAGGGTGTATTCGACTTTTCTGTTTACTTACTTGGTGGTTCAGATAGAGGGGGAAATATTATCCGTATTCCGGTAAGTTCCCTTGATGCATCTCCTACTCCTTTAACATCTTAATCAACTTTAATCTATTTTACAACATCAGCAAACAGCATTTCAATGGTTGCTGAAACCTTATCTTTTACCCTTTTACCTTTTGTTTTACTCTAACACTGTTGCTGTTTCGGCCAACGCTTTAACGCTACGTCCACCTAAACTTTCTCTTTCACTATTACATCCCATTTAAATGTGAAAAAATATTTTTTCGAGAGGGAGTCTTGTTTTTAAAAAACGCAATTAACCGTTCATCCTTTAGTTTTTAGTACGTCGATTTCGATGGTATTATTCATAAGAGTTATTTAACTTTTAACGATTTATTATTAGCTTTTTAATTCTTTTTACTTTAAATAATAAGTTCTATACCATTGGTTCACCCCGGTTCTGTAGTTTAATATGGTATATTAATTACCAAACACACCACCAGTACTAGTAAGTCTATAACAGAATGTGACAGGTTAAATGTCGGATATATAGTTCATAGACTTATGTTGATTAGCACTTGAAAAGTGATATATAGATTGTGAAATGGTTCGCATAATTTATCATATAGTTACATATAATTACATATCATTACATATTATACTATATGATATTGACAATAGGTTTCAGAATTATAGGAATCTAGGTATATATTGGAAAACAATAATTGGTACATCATCACACCAGAAAATATAAGAATATTGAAAGTGCAGAATGTAGACTGAATGTAGAATATATAGAAAAAAGCGATATTACGTTGTAAAAGTTAATATATGAAAAATAAAATAAATTCGCTTAATATATATGATATATATGGTGTTCAGTTGATTATAAAAGATATTTAAAATGATTTTGTCCTAGAAGTAGAATTGAACAAATAAGGAGATATGACCCCTATTTATACTTGCAGAAAGAATGTTGTATTTACCCGAATTTGTAGGTTGATTACTTAGTAAATTGTTTATAAAAGATTCTAATCATGAAATATGATTATTAATCCCTGTTCTCTAAGGTTTTTTAACATACTAGATAGTTTTAGTAAGTACTTGCAAATTCCTGGAGAAACGTCTCTAATTATAATTTGTGCGTACGTAATCTAGTATGTAATATCCACGGCGTGAACTATTATATACATCTAATGAAATCTAGTCTGAATTCTATTAGTTACTATTTGATTATTATAGTAATTGTATTGATAAGCAATAATATATTAATATTAAGTATTTATAAAGAGTAAAAGTTAATTATGAAAGCTAATCAAAATATAGTGTGATAAATAAGTAAATAGTTATCAATATCTTCATCTTCAATAATACGACAGGTGGTCCGTACTCGAATTCGTTTCTCACTTACGTAATAAAATAAAATAAATAAATAATTAAATTTCACATATCACATAATTATTAGCGACTTTTACAAAACAAGATCGTATCGCTTTGATAAAGTCTAGTGTCGGCAATTGGTATTTTTGTTCTACGACAATTCATTTGATAATTAATATTCATTATCTATTATCTATTATCTATTATACTGCACAACATATATAACCACATACATGTAACTAATTAAATAGATAGATACATACATATATGAAATTTAAGAACTAACTAACTGAAACCTTGTAACCACGGGTCGTCCTTGATTTCTTGCATGGTTGGTCTCTTGTTGACATCAGTCACCAATATTTTTTTGATTAATTCCATACATTCATTGCTAACATCACCGTATTGTGGAAACTTGATCTCACCATCCAGAATCTCGTCAACACTGCAAAATGGATTCTCCTTAAATACCAAAGTATAAAGTAAAACACCCATGGCCCAAACATCTTGTGCTTTACCCTCGTAAGGTTGCCCGTTTAATACCTCAGGAGCTGCATAATCAATCGTACCAACGAAAACACCAAATGGACCATCTTTAACCCATGCTGCACTACCAAAATCAATTAATTTAACAAAATATTCTTTATCTACAATAACGTTCTCATCTTTAATGTCTCTATGCACAATACCTTTTTCATGCATATGAGTTAATGCAGCAGTAATTTGAAAATAAATATATTTTGCTTCATATTCTGTCATATCCTTTTTAATTTCAATTATATCATATAAATCAACTGCTCCTGAACCTTGTGAACCATGCTGTAATGTTTCTAAATAATAGCAATTTTCATCCTCAAAAAAATCTATAATTCTCATTATATTTGCATGTGGATATTTATTTAAAGCATATAAAATTTGAATTTCACTTGGAACTGTACCTAATTCCCTATCACGTACCCAAGTATCAACTAAAATACGTTCTTTAAAAATTGCTTTAACGCAATCTTTATATAAAGGATCTTTTTTGTATTGTGCAAAAACAACTTTACCATATGCACCCTGACCAAGATTTTTTAATATTTTAAAATCACCGAATTTTTTACTTCTCTTTTCTGCTCCAATAACTTTTGGAAAATATGACGAATTTTCTCTCAAGTATTTTAATTCATTTTCTTCATTTATTAAATGTTCTTTACATGTTAACTGTTTTGACATACCGAATATCTTGGTTTTATCAATATCAACAGGTTCAGAAAACTCAGTATTATTAATTTTAGTTAACGAGTGACTTTTATTAATAGTTGGTGTACCTGGAGATGAGGGATTAACTTGTTGATTAATCGTCTTCAGACTATGAGTTCTACTTAAATTTGAATTAGTAGAACTTTGTGAATCATTATCGTGACTAGTATTATTGTTATTATAATGTGAATCAAATAACTTCATTTGTGATGGAACACCATTAGAATCTGTTGTATCATCATTTAAATGATATAAATCTTGATTTTCATCAATTTTTTTATCCTTATTTAAATAAACTTCTGAATTTGATTTAATTGTTAAACTATCATTATTCGTAAAATATCCATCATCTTTATTATTATCAATTTGATCATTATCCTTATTAATTTTATGAACAGTTTTTGAAAATGTCCTACAAAATGTAATCCATATTACATATAAATTATTTTCTGAAATATGTAGTTGAACATCAACAGTTATTAAATTACCATCATTATGACATGCTTGAATTCCATTACATTTTAAAAATAATAATTCCCTTTCTTTATCATTTGAACCTTTTGACCAAGAATCTAATTTTCTAAAATAATGCTCAGGTAAAACAAGACCTTTTTGTAAATTCATATTCGGATTTTCTATTAATGCTAATTTTAATAAATTTTTGAAATTTGGTAAAATTACATCAATACTTTGATAAATTAAATCACTTCTTCCAAATAAATTTTTTGCAATTGCTTCATTAAAACTCTGAATTAAATAATCTTTTGCAGATATAACAAATGAACCAGCAATATAAGGTAATGAGTGTAGATTAATTCTTATTAAGGATTTAGTAATTTTATCATCATCATCAATATTTAAATATTCACTTGCAATTGCACAAGGAACAAAATCATTATCTCGTTTTAATGTAAAATATCTTATATGATTTATAATATTTGAATCTTGTATACTTGTTATATCATCATCATTAAAACTGCTGATTTCCGTATTCTTCAAAGTTGATGACATCGAAGGCAAAAATTCAGATAATTTATAATTTTGTAAATAATCTTTATATAAAGATTTATTTTGTTTTATAATTTCTTTAACGTAAAATTCAGAATTTAATATATTATCCCTTTCAACAATCATATCAATTGTTTCACAAACTACTTGTTCAAAAATCAAAATAATCAGATTTTCTCTTCTTTTAGCCCATAATGAAGTCCATGCCAAACTTTTATTATTTCTTTTAACAGCAATAATTTCACCTGAGAATACTAGTGGTTTATCTCTATTAAGTCTATTTATAACTAAATTTCTTGATCTTGGAGCAATTAAATCCATCAATTTCATTTTTCTTAATGAAGATCTTGATAATCCAAACATTAATAAACCTAAATCATTAGCATTTAATAAATCCCAAGGAGATTCTGTTGAAACTGTGAAAACTGCCTTAGGAGAGTTTGTTTTTGCATTTGATGATGCATGAAATACTTTTCTCGATGGGGCAGAAATATTTGATGATGATGATGATGACGATGGATCAGAGTTTAAAGATGATAAACCAAAAGTTGACGAAGTTGTCTTCATTAACGGTATTCCAGCCACGGTTTGTGTTGAATTTTGTTGTTCAATAAATGGTGTTGCTAATGCATGTAACAGTTTAATTTTTAACAATTCTCTTCTGCTTTTTGGTAAAATATTTGTTAATGAATTTGAAAGGGCATTTTCAGTTGACGCATTTGCTAAAGATAATGTATGTAGATTTAAAACTTTATCTTCTAGATCTTCTGAAGAAATTTCAATATTCTGTTTTTGAAAGCCGTCTAATAATTTCAGCATTTCATGCAAATCATTTAAGATTGATTCGTTTAAATTTGAGTTTATAGAAGTTGAATTTGAAGAAATTGAGGAAATCGAATCTGATCTATTTGAAATTACTTGATTTAAATTATCATTAATTTTATTACTATTAGTACTATTTTCAATATTAGCATCGCCATTGACAGTGTTATTATTATTGTTATTATTACTATTATTATTACTATTATTATCATTGTCATTACTTTTTTCCGTTGAGATTGTACGTTGAAGTAAAGCCTGTAAAGTTGAATAAGAAACTGATCTATCCGATTTTATTAAGTCTTTCAACCTACTTCGATCTGATGTAAGCTGATTAAATTGACTATTATTTGAATCAATATAATTTATATGAGTATTGTAATCAGGAAACGATTCTAGGGAAGTTGTTAACCAATTTGGATTCTCTAGTAAGATTTCTAAAGATCTTTTTAAAACATTCATACGCATTGATAAAGAATTATTTGAAATCGGAGTATAAGAATAAGATTGTGTTGATTCAGTAGTAAATTTATTTACCATATCTAATGAGCTATTATTATTATTTTTATTAGCATTATTGTTATAATTATTATTTAAATTAATTGAAGAATTTAAACCCGAACTATTCTCATTATTAATATTGGTATTGATCGAAATAGATGAAGGGTCAGATATATTAATAATTGGAGGCGGTCCACTTAGATTGTCCTTTATTTGATACATATTCTTCATAGGAAAAGACATTGGTTGAGATAATTCTAGACTTTCGTTTGAATCTGAAGTGTTATTATCTAATAAATAAAATTTACTCCTTGAAGCATTAGAATTTGAAGGTTGATTATAAAATGAATCATTTTGATTATTCATAAATTTATGAAATGCAGATTTTTTCAAAGAATTAGCAGAAGCAATGCTTCTTAGGTTATTATTATTATTGTTAATATTATTGTTACTAACAGCATCATTATTATTTTGTGAGTTTATTGTTGTATTGCTATTTGAAGGGTTCTTTGAAGTGGATCTAGATGGTGGAGTGTAGGGCATACTTAGTGGAGTATTGCAGTTAGCCCACTTAATAACTTAAAATCGTCTTACAAGGGTATTAAAAAGAATTGAATGATATAAATATATTTATATATCTATATATATATATGTAAATAAGGAAAACTAACAGAATACCAATAATTGAAACCTAAAAGCTAAGAGAGAAATCCAAAAATTCAAAAAAATAAAAAATAAAAAAAAAGCAACAAAAAAATGACGTTAACTAAGAAAGATAAAGAAAGGACAAGGGCCAAGGGACATCATCAGACAATACTATTACTAATTATTATTATTATTATTATTATTATTATTATTATTATTCTTATTTTGTGCTTTGTAGGAGAAAATTAAAGGATTAATTGTATTTACAGTACATGATTGATGTAGGTTATATATTATATTATACTATATTATATTATACTATATTATATTATATTATATTATATTATTATTTTAGTTTATAACAGAACAGTATTAAAATTGTTAGATTTAATTTATTATTTTTTAAATAGTAATTAAAGTATATTATGTTATATTATATGTATGTAAACAGGTAAAAATTCTTTTAAATTAAATTTTTTGCAGCAAGAAGTTCAGCAATAAGAATACCAGAACCTGCAGCACCAATAATTGTATTATGAGATAAAATAACCATTTTATAATCAAAAATTGGATCTGGTCTAATTCTACCAACAGAAACACCATAACCAGCATCTCTATTTCTATCTAATCTTGGTTGTGGTCTATCAGGTTGTTCTAAAACATGAATTGCAGATTCTGGAGCAGAATGACATCCTAAAATTTTAGCTTCACAAACATAATCACGTAAACATTGTTTAACTTGATCTAATGATGGAGCAGGTCTATTTTTAAATTTAAATGAAACACATTCAGTATGACCATCAGATACTGCAACTCTATTACATTGAGCAGAAACTAATAATTGATTATCTAATTTAAATTCAGTTGCATCATCATTTAATGAACCTAAAATTTTTTTTGCTTCCCATTCAATTTTATCTTCTTCACCTGAAATATAAGGTACAATATTATCTAAAATATCAATACCTGAAACACCAGGTGAGAAACCAGCACCAGAAATTGCTTGTAAAGTAGTTGTTGAAATAAATTCTAAAGGACCAAATGAATCAATTAAAGGTTTAAGTGGGGCAACTAAACCAGCAGTTGAACAATTTGAAATACAAATATTATAACCTTGTTTACCATTTACTTTAATTCTATTTTCAATCATTTTTAAATGATCAGAATTTGCAATTGGAACAACTAATGGAACATTTGGATCTCTTCTATAATTTTTTGCATTTGAGATTATAACTAAACCATTTTCAACGAATTCTTTTTCGATTGGACCTGCAACATCAGCATCTAAACCTGAAAAAATAACATCACAATCTTTAAAAAATTCAGATTTACATTCAGAAACAATTAAATCTTCAGCAGATTTTGGCATTAAATCTGTTTGTTTCCAAGTACATGCATCAATATATTTTTTACCAGCTGAACGAGAAGAAGCACCAATTGCTGTTAATTCAAATTCTGGATGTTCAGAAAGTAAAAGAATGAAACGTTGTCCAACTGAACCTGTTGCACCAAGAACACCTGCTTTTTTAATGGCCATTTTATCTTATATATCTTTTAAAGATATGAATATTTGAAATAAAAGAACAATAAAACAAGGATAAAATAGAAAAAAAAAAAACATTAATGAAATATATATTAAAGTTAAAATCAAAAAACTGATTGGAAAAATCCGAAAAATCGTTAAATTGTTAACCACTTATTAACGACTCACCCACTCACTTACTCACTATTAAATTTTTCATGACTCACGCAATTTGCATTCTTTCTTTTTCCATACATAGAAAATTTATATTTTATGTGTTGTAGGTTGTAGGAAGTATTAATAGGTTGTAGGTAGTAGTATAATTAAAATTGAATATGTTAAAATATCGAACACCTTTTACATATTGATCAATAACAAATGGTTGATATAATGTTTATTAGCAAAAAAAGTTTCTGTAGTGATGATTAACCCAATCCCAAATATTTTATAATCAAATAAGTACACTCTTAATGTTTTACCCTATTTATTCAATTAACAAATATTCCATTTCTTCTTCTTTCCCTTCTTAAGAACTTTCCAACTATAGATCGTATAACCAAACAAAATTAAAAGATTAGCTTTTACAATTGGTTAAATTAGAAAGTAATTGGAATACTGTTATATATTACTATCCCCATCAAGTATTTTTTATTAAATTTACGTTCCATACATTGAATCGAATGAACCGCACATTCGATTGAAATCCTCAACACCCTTAACCTTTAATAATGTTATTGTTAAAATAATAAGTAAAGGATAGAGATATTCATACATTAAAAAGTCATAAAATGTAGGATACAGTGGTCAATGCACAGTATTTATTCAGTATAAATAAACAATATAACGATAAAGTATAGAATGTACACATATAATATACATATACATATAGATACACTATATATAAATAGGGCTTTCAAAAAGTGTATTACGCATTTTACGCATTTACGCATTGCTATTTTGGTGTACCTGTTCTTTACATATTTATTGACTTAACACTATCTATTAAGATCGTTTACACTTCCCTTCATTCATATTTATTTACACTTTTCTACAATCTTCAATACTTATATTTGATTCTCATATTATTTATAAATTTATAATGGCAGTTATACACGTGTTTCGTCAGCGATTGATTTACGTTTGCTTATTTTTCTTAATTATTATACTAATAATATCAAAAGATTCAAATAAATCTAATGATATTATTAATGAAATTTCACATTTAAAAGATCAAAATTTAAATGATTTAACATCTTCTTTAAAAAATTTACCTAATAAATTAGGTGATGGGATAGAAAAAGAAACGGAACAAGAAGAAGAAAAAGAAGAAAAAGAAGAAGAAGAAGATTTAATTGAACCATGTACAATAATTAATCCATTAACAAATCAATTTTATGATTTACGCCCTTTATCATCAATTGGTTCAGATAATGAAATTCAAGCTTGGAATTCAAAAGGTTTTGATTATGGTAGAAATTTTTCAATTGGAATTTGTTCATCACCATTAAGACAATTAAATGCTTTAACAGATTTAGATTTTATTGATATTTCAAATAAATCTCAAGTTGGTGGTTATTATACTGATAAATTAGGTAAAAAAGTTTCAATTGGTTTATATTCATCAAATTTAAAATTTAGGGGTATGAATTTAGTTTTAGAATATGAACATGGTGATAAATGTGAAAATTATCCAAATTTATTTAAATCAACTTTATTAAATTTTAAATGTGATCGAGAAATGATGAGTAAAGCAAGAGTTAATTATTTAGGTTCAATGAATAATTGTTCATATTTTTTTGAAGTTAAAACAATTCATGCTTGTCCAACTGCAAATGAAGAAAATGATGAAGCAATTTGGGGTATATTTTTATTGATTTTATTAAGTGCAATAGGAGTTTATTTTTTTGCTGGTATAATTTACAAAATAATTAAAAATCATTATGAAATGAAAATTAGAAAGGAAAATGAATTAGTATAATATAATATTTATATTATAATATAATATACTTGATATTTATTTTCATAATGTATTTAATTTAAATTTTATAATTTTATTAATGTCGATATGTAATATAATATAATGTAAATGTAATATGAAATATGAAATACGAAAAAAAAACTACTACAACGCTGATTACAGATAAACTTTTTTTTTTCATTTCAGAATTCAGAATTAAAACTTCAAAATCCAAACTTTTTTTTTTTTTTTTTTTCAAAATTTCAAATTTCTTTTTAAAAGGTACAATAAAGAATAAATAATAATTGAGTTATTTATTTTGAATCATGGCAAAGAAAAGAAAAAATGATAATAATAACCAAAATAATAATAATAATAATAACAGTAAGAAAAGAAAGTTAAATCAAACAGATGATGATTTCCTTGGTAATGACAATAGTAATGACAATATTAATGATAATAATAATAACGATCATGATGAATATGAGAAATATGATGAGTCTGAAGATTTAAATACAATTTTTAATAATAAAAAACAATTTAAGGGAGTTATGAAAAAATATTGGTCACAAAGACATAATCTTTTCAGTAAATATGATAATGGAATTATACTTACAAAAGAATTATGGTTTAGTGTTACACCAGAGAAAATTTCAATATTTATTGCAAAATTTATTACTAAATTATTTAAAACTGAAAATGAAAATGAAAATGAAATTATAATTTTAGATTCATTTTGTGGTGGTGGAGGTAATATTGTACAATTTTTAAAAGCAAATAAAAGAACTATAATTTATGCAATTGATATAAATAAAATACATTTAAATTGTACGAATAATAATTCATTAATTTATATTGAAGATAATAAAGATGTTAGTAAAAGATTAAAATTAATGGCAATTGATTGGATTTATTCAAAAAAGCAATTAGATTCTACTACTAATAATAATAACAATAATAACAATAATAATAATAATAATAATAATAATACTAATAATAATAATAATAATGATGATGATGATAATAATAATAATAAAAATATAAATTTAAATTCTGAAATATATGCAGATGAAGAAGAATCATTAAAAAATTTAGAAATTTTATCAAAATTAAAAATAAATTGTGTATTTGGATCTCCACCATGGGGTGGACCATCATATTTAAAAGAAGAAATATTTAATTTAGAGAATCTATTACCATTCGGATTAGAAGAACTTTTAGATTTAATGTTACAATATAGTAATAATGTTTGTTTATTTTTACCAAGAAATAGCAATTTACAACAAATTAAGGAAATTACTAAAAGAGTATACACTCAAAGAGGAATTAAAGATCAATTGACTGTACGTATTGTACATTTAGAAAGTAATGGATATCGTAAAGGTATATTGTGTTGTTGGGGGAACTTTGCATAAATAATTTTATAGAAATGAAACGAAAGGAAAATAGAACAGAAAAGAAAGGAAGAGAAAATAAAATGAGTTATATAGATTTACAATAAACTAATAAGTAAAATATATATTTGTAGTTAGACAATAGACACTAGATAATAGACAATAGATAGTACATAATATATAATATATAATAGATAATATATAATAATATATATTATATATTATATATTTACCAATTTTGTATATAAATTATGACAATTATTAATGTCATGTCACAGTCGATCGACGTTTTCTTAAAAACAAATAAAAAAAATCAATTAATCAATTACCCGGCTTACTAAATATTGTATATTTTTTCCATTTTTTCCCCAATTAATTTTGTTCTTTTTTTTTCTTTTTGTTATATTTTTTTCACCTTACAAGTGAATATCGATAAAATAAAACATAGGAAAAATTTTTCACCTTTTTTTTTTTTTTTTTTTGCCACCTCTCAGAATTATGATGCGAGTAAGTATTGCCACCTTGCACTTTCCATTTTCCTCTTTTTCATTCCTTTTCTTTTTTCTTCTGTTTTAATTCTGTTCTAGCCTGATTTGTTTATTTTCCTTAATAATCTTTTGGGATTTTTTAGTCTTTTTGTTTTAATAACAACTTCAATCAATCAATTATGGGTAAAGAGAAGCAACACGTTAACGTCGTCGTTATTGGTCACGTCGATTCTGGTAAATCTACTACTACTGGTCACTTAATTTACAAGTGTGGTGGTATTGACAAGAGAACTATTGAAAAGTTTGAAAAGGAAGCTGCTGAATTAGGTAAAGGTTCTTTCAAATATGCTTGGGTTTTAGATAAATTAAAGGCTGAAAGAGAAAGAGGTATTACTATTGATATTGCTTTATGGAAATTCGAAACTCCAAAGTATCACGTTACCGTTATTGATGCTCCAGGTCACAGAGATTTCATTAAGAATATGATTACTGGTACTTCCCAAGCTGATTGTGCTATTTTAATTATTGCTGGTGGTGTCGGTGAATTCGAAGCTGGTATTTCTAAGGATGGTCAAACTAGAGAACACGCTTTATTAGCTTTCACTTTAGGTGTTAGACAATTAATTGTTGCTATTAACAAGATGGATTCCGTTAAATGGGATGAATCTAGATTTGATGAAATTTGTAAGGAAACTTCCAATTTCATTAAGAAGGTTGGTTACAACCCAAAGAATGTTCCATTCGTTCCAATCTCTGGTTGGAATGGTGATAACATGATTGAACCATCCGCTAACTGTCCATGGTACAAAGGTTGGACTAAGGAAACCAAGGCAGGTGTTGTTAAGGGTAAGACCTTATTAGAAGCTATTGATGCTATTGAACCACCAGTCAGACCAACTGAAAAACCATTAAGATTACCATTACAAGATGTTTACAAGATTGGTGGTATTGGTACTGTGCCAGTCGGTAGAGTTGAAACCGGTGTTATTAAGCCAGGTATGGTTGTTGTTTTTGCTCCAACCGGTGTTACTACTGAAGTTAAATCCGTTGAAATGCACCATGAACAATTAGAAGAAGGTGTCCCAGGTGATAACGTTGGTTTCAATGTTAAGAACGTCTCTGTTAAGGATATTAAGAGAGGTAACGTTTGTGGTGATTCTAAGAACGATCCACCTCAAGGTTGTGCTTCTTTCAATGCTCAAGTCATTGTCTTAAACCATCCAGGTCAAATTTCTGCTGGTTACTCTCCAGTTTTAGATTGTCACACTGCCCACATTGCATGTAAATTCGATGAATTAATTGAAAAGATTGACAGAAGAACTGGTAAATCCGTTGAAGATCATCCAAAATCTGTTAAATCTGGTGATGCTGCTATCGTTAAGATGGTCCCAACTAAGCCAATGTGTGTTGAAGCTTTCACTGATTACCCACCATTAGGTAGATTCGCTGTCAGAGATATGAGACAAACTGTCGCTGTCGGTGTTATTAAATCCGTTGAAAAGGTTGACAAGGCTGGTAAGATTACCAAGTCTGCTGCTAAGGCTGCAAAGAAATAAGTAAATTAGTTAAAATTTAATTTATTTTAATTTTATTCTCTTTACTTCTTTATTTCTTTATTTTAATTTAAATATTACTTTTTTTTATTGATTTAGTTTAAATTTCATTATGTATATAATTTTTATATTTTGAAAAATAATAATTATTGTCAGTAATTTATAAACTTACTGCAATTCAATTCAATCCAACTCAATTTAATTCGATTTAACTTTACTTTACTTAACTTATAAAAATCATAATCTCTTAATACGTTCTTTCTCAAACTCATTACGAACCCTTGTAGGTTTTGGAATTGTTCTAGTTGGTGGCAGTCTACCTTTATTTATACTCATATTTCTATCAATTTCATTTACTGCCATTCTAATACTATTTAAATCACTTGCCTTACTACCACCATTACTACTATTATTACTATTATTAAATGAATTCCTGAAACTACTCTTCCTACTTAAATTTTCATTAAAACCAAATGGTGCAGTTGGAACGACACTATATTTTCTTTCTCTGAAAGAAATTCCAACCTGTTTGACAGTTTTTAAATTATTTGATGTAGAATTATTTAAATCTAATTCTTTAAAATTATTATGAATTTCATCATATTCCCATAAATGCCACAAAACTCCAAATGGTTTTGGTTCAAAGGTATAAACTGAATGTAGTGGTATATCTAAATCACCAATTGAATCTTTTTTTAAATTAAGGAAATATGCCATTAAAATTCTACAAACCACTCTATGAGATATCAAAACTAAATGATTTTTACTTCTTTCAATTTCATTTATAACAGGCTTTAATCTACTTATAACATCAAGGTAAGATTCACCTCCAATTCCTGGATATCTATAAGTTAATTTATTTTTAATTCTATTTTCAAACTCTTCAGGATATAAACTTGAAATTTCATTATATGTCATACCATCAAATTTACCTGATCCTAATTCATTTAATAATCTTAATTGTTTTATATCATATTTAGATGAATTATTAAAAGCTTCAGCAGTTTGAATTGATCTTTTCAATGCAGATGAAATTACAGTAATTTTATTATTATCATTCATAGTTTTCATTTTTAAATTAAATTCATTTTTCTTTTCATCTATAAATTTTTCTAATGCAATTGAATATTTACGACCTCTTTCAGTTAATTTTGAATCACCGCCTATTTTACCCTTTAAATTATCATAAGATTCACCATGCCTTGTAATAAAAATCAATTTATCATTTAAATTAAAATTAAGGAAATAATAAACAATTTGTGAAGCAATATAACCATCAATATTACAAGAAATAATTTTTCTACCAACATCAATCATTTGAATATATTGAAAATTTAAATTCATTTCTTCATTATATTGAATTGTTTCATAAACCTTTTTATAATTTTCCAATCTATTGATAAAATCAATTTTGGCTAATTTTGTATCCATATCCTTATAATCAGGACCTTTTAATTTAAGTAAAATATTTTTTTCAATAATTTTTTCATCATTACAAATACTTTCTAAATATAATACCCTTAACTTACCATTACTTCTTTCTTTAACAGTATCAAAAACCATTTTTCTCCTATTAACAGTTGTATTTGTTGCATCGAAAACACCAATACATCCATCACCTAATAATAAATAATCTAATAATGAATCTAAAGTCTCCCTTGCCCATTCTTCTCTTAAATTAATTGATTCTTTATTATCAGGTGAAAAAAAAGATGCATCTTGTGATGTTGAATTTTTAGAATTATTATCAGGTAACGGTACTTTACTAGGACCTAATGATTTACCTAAAGTTTTAGATTTTGTTCTTCTTGTTGATCCAACATTAAATATTTTAGCATTTATTTGTAACCAATTTAAATATCTAACTAATTTATTACTTAAATAAGACTTACCTCTTGCAGGTAAACCAATCATAACAACAACCAATTTATCAGAAATTGCAAAATTTGATTGTCCATTAGGAGAATTTTTTGATATTGTTTGACAAGGTATATCAAATACTGAAGATGATATATTTGAGTTTGAATTATTATTTGAATTTGATTGTGTCGTAATAACTGCAGTTTCTTGAGATTCAATTCTTTCCATTGAAGTTGTTATAAGTTTATTATATTTCTCTTTAAATAGTTGACTCTTTTTCTCATTATTGATATTAGTATTATTATTAATCGAGTTTGTTAAACTTTCTTTGGAACTATTAAGATCTAAAGGATTTATAATATTGGTATTATTATTATTATTATTATTATTATTATTATTTAATTGATTTAAATCATTATTTTCATTATTTTCATTATTATTATCTGAATCATCATCTAAATCAATAGCAGAAAGGACGGGTGTATCAGTTAATGGGCGTGATTGGAAAGTATCAGTATCTTCCAATTCGTCATCAGTTTCATTATCAAAAGTATTGGCAGTATTATTAATAAATGAATAATTATCATCATCATCATCGGTTGTACAAATTGCAGATTCGGATAAATTTGTTAAAGTAAAAGGATGAGGATTAGTAAATGGATTAGAAAATATTTCAGGTGACTTATCTGCTAATTGAGTAGATTTATGATGGTTCGGTTCTGAAAGAATTGATCTTGATTGTCTTGGAATTGAATAATCTTGCTGATCTTTATTGTTTGTAGATGGTTGTCCTTTGACATTTGCTCCTGTCATGGGAGAAATTGAACGCTCTCTGTTAGTAGTATTATGCATTTTCAGTATTTCTATTATATAATCATAAATATAGGTATATATGTATATATTTATAATAGTAGATCATGAGTTTGTTTAAGATTAAAAATAAGGAACGGAACAATACAATACTGAAACAAAAGAAAAATAAAAAAAGAGGAAAATTAGAAAATCGGTATCGAGATAAGGATTTATTAATTACCACGGTTGCTTGCATACAGTACATAATATATAATATATAATATAAATATATAATATATAATTCTATAGTTTTATACATCTTGTACCATTCTTTCCACTAATTCATCTAATGGTCCATAATCCTTTTTAGTGAGTAAATTAAATTCATTGCAAAATAGAACAAAATGTTTTAAAGAAGTATTAAGATGTGTTTGGAGACCTAATTCATTTATTTCATCAAAATGATGACAATACATATGAGA
>JAMAJE010000114.1:0-21286 GCA_023629255.1 Pichia sp. PB3310
GATTTCTTTGAAGGTTTAATGGGTACACCTTATGGTGGATTCCCAGAACCTTTACGTACTAATATTATTAAAGGTAAAAGAAGAAAGTTAAAGGGTAGACCAGGTTTAGAATTAGAACCATTCCATTTAGAACAAATTAAAGAAGATTTAATTTCAAGATTTGGTCCAACTGTTCAAGAAAGTGATGTTGCAAGTTATAATATGTATCCAAAAGTTTATGAACAATATCGTAAAATTTATGAACAATATGGTGATTTATCTGTTTTACCAACTAAATCATTTTTAGCACCTCCAAAGATTAATGAAGAAATTAATGTTGAAATTGAAACTGGTAAAACTTTAATTATTAAATTATTAGCAATTAGTGATTTATCTACATCAAATGGTACTAGAGAAGTTTATTTTGAATTAAATGGTGAAATGAGAAAGGTTACAATTGAAGATAAAACTGCTGCAATTGCAACTGTTACAAGAGCTAAGGCAGATGCACATAATCCAAATGAAGTTGGCGCACCAATGGCTGGTGTCGTTGTTGAAGTTAGGGTTAAACATGGTGTTGAAGTTAAAAAAGGTGATCCATTAGCTGTTTTAAGTGCAATGAAAATGGAAATGGTTATTAGTGCACCAGTTAGTGGTAAAGTTGGTGACGTTTTAGTTAATGAAGGTGATAGTGTTGATATGGGTGATTTAATGGTTAGAATTACTAAGGATGAAACTGTTGAAGAAGTTAAATAAACTTGTTAACATTTTTTTAACAATATTAAATTATTTTATTCTTTTATTTTTATTGTCTTTTTATACTTTTTTTGGGCTATTTTATTTATTTTATATTTTATATAACAACTGTACAGTGTACAATTAAATTCTGAAAAAAATTATTTTTAAAATCCATTATTTATTAAGGAGTTGATCAAAAAAAGGAAAAAACCAGACTGAACAGTTTAATATGTTCCTTTTAATTGTATTATATTTTATGCTTGACCTGTAAAATTAATGTAGGTAGTACTTATGATAAATGCGATCCCTTATAAATCATATTAAAAAGCTGAAAACTAAACCATACTATTCGATGCCCTGATAATTGAATAGAATATATTTGTAATTACTCACATTAAATAAATTAACTTCCAATTATTAAAGGATGCTCATAAATAAATAAACCTATTTTGTCTAGAACAATTTTATTATAGCCTTGATTTAAATTTGGCGATTTTTCATTCAAAAGTTTTATTCAATAAATTAGCTTAAATAAATTGATCATTGTGACCCATTTAATTGATTTTCTAAAGATTTTATTTGATTATTTAAATCAGCTATGTGATGATCTAGTTGCTGTGGAGACTGAAATCTTTTTTGATTATTTTCATTAAGCATATCATTCAAACGCTTATTAATTTTATAAATATCTGTATACGTGTTGGACAAAGATTTTGAATTTTCCATATTTGAAGATAAAGTTTTCAAATTATCTGAAACTGTGGATATTGAAACTATTGATTTTTCCAATAATGCATTTAAATCCTTAATTGATTGAGTTTCTCTTTGTATCGGTGTAAGATCTGATGGATTTTGTAGTGACATTGAGTTTAATCCAAAGGAGATAAATAAGGAAATGATTGTAAATAAGAAATATCGAAAGGACGAAACTGATTGTATGTTAATTATTTGCAGAAGATTGTGAATAAAGATTACTGATTCATGTTGTTTGTTGTTTGTCGTTTCAAAAGATTACTCGATTGGGAATTTTTTAATTTTTTCT
Source organism: Pichia sp. PB3310 (assembly GCA_023629255.1). Taxonomy (NCBI): domain Eukaryota; kingdom Fungi; phylum Ascomycota; class Pichiomycetes; order Pichiales; family Pichiaceae; genus Pichia; species Pichia sp. PB3310. The sequence goes on from JAMAJE010000114.1 coordinate 1,760, forward strand.
TTTTTTTTCTTTTTTTTTTTCCTTTTTCCTTCTTTCTTTCACAAATTGTCCATTTCTTTTTCACTAGACCTTGTGGTTATGGAATAATCAAGGTACACCGATCCACTTCCAGTATATATTATTGATAAAAGAAAATTTAGCTTATAATGAGTGACGAAGAAGAATTTTATGTGCGTCATGAAGTTAGCTACGAAGATGATGAATATAATGAAGAAAGAGCTGATTCTGGACCAGATCCAAATGATTCAGTTTTCGATAATGAATTTCGAATTTTAGTTTTAGCAAATTCATCAATTACATCAGCTGATGATGATAATACACAAGTTTCAGTTGAACAATCAGATATGGAAGAAATATTGGTTCGTCAAGTAAGGACATTAGATGATGTTAATGAGTTTTTTGATGAATTTGATAAATTGATTGCTGAACCAAATGAAGGACATTTAAAATATGAAGTTGGTAGTGATGGTTTATGTGTTGTTTTGGTTGATACAGTTGAATTAAAGGGGAAAGTTGTTGAATTTGTACAAAAATTTATAGATTCTCATGATGAAAAGGTCACTGATAAAGTCCAAACTAATTCTGAAGATAATGATAACGAAGAAAGAAACGTTAAAAGGCGTCGATAATTGCTTTTTAATAGTTTTCTTGAATTAAGGTAATAGAAAAAAAGATGTATATTTTTGTTTAATTGAGTGTGTGTATTTAAACTTTGCTTTATTAACAATCCAGTATAGTGTATTTCACGTTAACCGGTTTTTATGACAAGTTGCTTGAAAGACTATTTATTCAAAGATAAATAATCTACTAATTTAAACAATTGCTTTGTAGGTATCATGCAAATTGTATAATATATTACCGCTGTGATAAATAATTAATTGTTGATACATGATTCCACCACTTTAAATCTTTTAAATGTTGAATGTTGAACGTTTTACAATGCGATTTTGTTTTTTTTTTCAATTTCAACATTATAAAGAAGATGATTATTATAATTTGTTTAATCTTTTATTTTTATTTCTATTGTTGTTAATGTCATTCGGGGAAACTAAATAGATAAAACAATGGCTACACATCGTAAATCATATTCTCCCTCAAATAGACAGGCAGGAACTGTTTATACGGATTTTGATATCGATGAAACTCAACATATTCAATCATTTGCAATTTCAGATACAACAACAAACAATAATATTAAATCAGATGATAAAAACAAAGATATTCCCTTACCACCACAAGATTATCCAAGATTCTTTCTTTTAATTTTATTATATTTTATTCAAGGTATTCCAATTGGTTTAGCTTTTGGTAGTGTTCCATTTTTACTTAAATCAAATGATTTATCATATTCTCAAGTTGGTTTATTTTCATTAGCAACATATCCATATTCATTAAAACTTCTTTGGTCACCAATTGTTGATTCATGTTATTCTTCAACAATTGGAAAACGTAGATCATGGATTATTCCAATTCAATTTATATCCGGAATTTCATTAATTTATTTAGGATTTCAAATTGATAATTGGATTACAAATAATGATTTAATTTTAAAAAATTTATCAATTTTATCAATGTGCTTTTTCTTTTTAATTTTATTATGTGCAACTCAAGATATTGCAGTCGATGGTTGGGCATTAACAATTTTAAGTAAAAATGCTTTAAGTTATGCATCAACTGCTCAAACAATTGGTTTAAATACTGGTTATTTTGTTAGTTTTACAATTTTTCTTGCTTTCAATTCAAAAGATTTTATGAATAAATATTTTCGTTCAATTCCTTTAGATAGAGGATTTATAAGTTTAGGAGAATATATGATTTTTTCTGGAATATTATATTTATTAATTACTGCATTTATTATAATTGTTATACCTGAAAATCCACCAAATATAAAAAAAAATTTAAATGATAATAATAATACATCAGTTGAAGAAATGAATTTAGAATATGCAATTGACGATAATGAAGATGATTCAATTAAAACAGTTTATTTGAAAATGTTTAAAGTTTTCAAATTAAAAAATGTTCAAATTTTTATAATATTTCATTTGATTTCTAAAATTGCATTTCAAGCAAATGAAGGTGCAACAAATTTAAAATTATTAGATAAAGGATTTTCAAGGGAAGATTTAGCAATTACTGTTTTAATAGATTTTCCATTTGAAATTATTTTTGGTTATTACGCCGCAAGATGGTCAAATTCAAATAGACCTTTAAGACCTTGGTTATATGGATATTTAGGTAGAATTATAGCTGCTAGTTTAGGCCAAATTTTAGTTTGGAGTTTCCCTGAAGATGGTAAAATTGGTACATTTTATTTTCTATTTGTTATTTTACAGCATTTATTAAGTTCATTTATGTCAACTATTCAATTTGTTTCAATTTGTGCTTTCCATACCAAAATCGCAGATCCTTTGATTGGAGGTACTTATATGACAACTTTAAATACTTTATCAAATTTAGGTGGTCAATGGCCGAAAATTATTGTACTTTATTTAATCGATGAATTTTCATCATCTATTTGCGTTGAATCATCATCATCATCATCATCATCATCATTGAAAAGTTCAATATCTCCATTTATTAATGAACCTTATTATAAATGTTATGAAAATGAGATGAAAAAATTATGTATTGAAAATGGTGGTAGTTGTATAGCTATTAAAGATGGTTATTATATTACAAATTTTATATGTATTATTTTAGGTTTAATATTGTATTTTGGATGGATCAAGAAAACTTCAATTTATTTAGAAAGTTTACCAATTGGTTCATGGCGTGTTAAGGAAAAAGGTATAAGAAATGGTATACGTAGTCATTTACCTTTATAATTTTTTATGAAGGAATTTATGTATATATAGATAAATTTAGAAATTTAGAAAATTTATTTATTTTGTATTAATTAAGAAAAGAAAGAAACTATTAAAATACTTATATTATACTTATATTTATTTTACAAAAAGCTTAAAAAATTTGTTCAAAATTTTCTAAAAGAACAATACATATTTGACCCCCGCCATCAGTTTGACTTAAATTAGGACCCATTAAAACACTCATTGCATTGATTGTCATTTTATTATGTTTACCCATTTTAATAACTTCACGTAGATATTTAAATAAAGCAAATAAAACATTCTTATTTAGTTGAGGAATTTTTTTAAAAGAATTTTTAAATTCTTGAATACCTTGATAATTAATTAAAGTTGAAATGTGATTCGTTTTTTCTTGATTAAATTCATCATCAATTTTTTTATTAATTCCATTTTTATTTATAATCATTGATAATTCATTTGTAATTTCATCTGATATTAATCTATCTTTTAAATTACGTAAATATCTTTTCAATAATGTAGCAATTGAATGAACATCAGGTATTGGAGATAATTTTGATAATTCACAATCATATTTTTCATTAAAAATTTCTTGAATTTTATTAACTTCTGACATCATACCATTTAATCTAAAAATACCTTCAAAACCTTCACCACTTTGATGATGTAAAAATGTTATGCATTGATAAACAATTGATGGTACACTAACACCATATAATTTATAAGTTGGACATAATTCAAATGAATAATTTAATGTTGATTTAAAATATTTTGGTGTATCATCAATTGGTTGAAATTTAACTTCATTAGAATGAATTAATTTATGTTGTGATTTAATTGGTGATCTTAATGGTAAATTTGGATTTGAATTTGAATTAAAATTATTATCAACAGAAAGTAAATTACTTTCATATGGCATTGCTTTAAAACTAAAAATATCATTCGAATTGGATATTGATGAAACGGAACCTTTTGATGGCGAAGCAGGTGTTGAGAATGAATTTAATGTTGTATTAACCGATTGTCTCGGACTTGCTAACAATGGTGGTAAGCCAGACAAACCTGATATTTGTTGAGATTGTAATTGTGATTGTGATTGTTGCTGCGAGTATTGTTGTTGGAATTGCTGTTGCTGTGATTGCTGCGGCCCTTTATTTGATTTTTTAAATATTTTCCAAGGTGCATTTAAAGCTGGTGATGTTGTTGTATGATCAGATGAAGATTTTGATATACCATCATTTTCATCAAATTGGTCATCAAATAATTCCTGATCATCATCATTTATATCTGATATCGAAGTACCAATCCAATTTGATAATTTAGTACATAATTCAGAAGCATCATAATCACTTTCAGCAAAAAATATCCAACTTTTATTTGTTGGAAATTTTTTCCTTTTCTTTATAATAATTTCTTGATTTTTAAATACAACATTTACATCATCACGTTGTAAAATTTCTTGAGATTTTGATAATAAAAAATTCATTATTAAACTATTTGAATCATTTGAAAAATTTAATTTTATAAAATCATAAGTTTTCATTGTAAAATTTTTTCTAATATATAATAAATAAGTTATTTTATTTTGTAAATTTAATACACTATATTCAGGATCTTCAGACATTGATTCATCCATTTTAAATTCAAAATAATTACTAAAATTTTTCCAAATTGGACTTGATTGATTTAAAGGATTTTGATTTTTCAATAATGATAATAATTTATTAATATAATTTTGAATAACCTTTTTACTATTTGCCCAATATTTATAATTTAAACAAGCAATATGAGAAAAATCTGGTAATAATGGTAAAGAAGGTATTAAAGGTCTAATTGATTTATCCATAATTATTAATTCTAAATAAGATTTTTTAACTCTATAAATTGGAGTTAAAGAAGATGGATTTTCATCAGTATAAACAAGAAATGAAATTTTATAATTATTTCTTTTAGTTTTCGCCATTGGAGAAGTATTTGAAGTATCTATAGGAGTTGTTAAACTTAAAGGATCAATTAATGATTCAATTCTAATAATTGAATGATTTAAACTATTTAGTAAGAATTTTTCACTATCATTTATAGATTCTATACTTTTATGAGTATTAATTGTATTTGAGTTTAATTGTATTGGATGTTGAGGAGGTATAGGTGGATGAGGTGGTAATGATGGAGGCAATGAAGGAGTTAATGAAGGAGGTAATGAAACAGATTGAGAAGATGGTGATATTGAAGCTTTTTTATTATTTTGTAATGAAGTTGAAGGAAGTAAAACTTTTTGATTTGTAACATTCCGATTGAATTCAGTTGTTATTGGACTACTAAGCATGGATTCTTGAATTGAATTACTACCAATAGAAGGGGAATTTAAAATATTAATATTTTCAGCAACACTACCACCACTGTAATTTCTAATATTTACATTTGAAACTGAGTTAATTGTATTTTTTTGATGGAAATAATCAGCGATTGGAGAAGAATTTGAAGAATATAAAGATTCTTGTTGATTTAATTTTTTATAAAAAGGTTCATCAGGTGTTGCCAGTGAATTAAAATGGAAATCATCATTATCTGAAGAATTTTGAAGTTTATTATCATCAATATTATTTTTATCCATATTATTAATATCATCAATTTTTGCAGTAATTTCAGTGAGTGTAAAAGATTTACGATTTGGGGATAATTTTCTCGGTGAAGAACCTAAAGTTAAATTCCCCTGTTTTAAGTCTAATTCCAAAGTACTTTGATGATTTGATATATCTGTTGTATCATCATTATTAGTATTATCGAATGAGCGACCTTTAGGAGATGATTCTTTAAGAAGTAAATCAGCATCTGAATAATGTGATGATGTTATGGAAGATACCGAAAAGCTTGGAACATGGGTTTTCAGTGTTGGTTTAGTATCAGTATTATCAATGTCATTATTGATCTTATTGTTGTTGTTATCGTTATCATCATTATCATCATTATAATCATTATTATCATTATTATCATTGTCTGATTTTTTAATTTCATCCTCATTTTGCTCTTTATGATCATCGGGAGTTCTTAATACTGATCTATTACTATTTCTTTGGGGTATTTCCCATATGGTCTTTTTTAATTTATTATTGCTAGAATTAGATGTACTATTTGAAACTAAAGAGTCTGATTTTTTATGACTTAAATTATCATCATTATTATTACTGTTATTATTAGTTGTAACTATTATTTGTTGTTTTTCATTATTCTTTTCAGTTAATATCAAAAGTTTAGCATTTAAATCATCGATTGTATTATCCTTTAAAGTAATAATCTTTTGTAAATAAGTGATTTTTTTCTTTAACATTTCATTCTCATGTTGTAAATTTGCTAGTGATAAATCACAATTTGTATTGTCTATTGTTGATTGAGATTCATTATGAAGAGAAGAAGAAAACACCGTGCTATCTGGTGGATCCATGATTGGATATATTATAGATATCTAATAATGAATAATAAATAATATATTATTATATTAATATATTATTATATTAATATATTATTAAACCTAATTAATTGAGTATATAAATATAGATTAAATAAAATAAAAAAAAGCACAATACAGAATAGGAAATAATAATCAATTGATTTCAAGAAAATAGCAAATTCAATGTCAAACAAACCAACAAACAAACAAGCAAACAAGCAAATCGAAACCGTAAACGTTCACATCACATGAAATAAAAATGGAAAAATGAGAAAATAATTTAATTTACTTCGCTTTCACTATTATTACTATTATTACTATTATTACTATTATTACTGTTATAAACCTATACAACTATTTAAGACGATTAACAAAGGAAGACATTTGATCAACATCTTTCTTATCCAGAGCAACGTATTCATCCCAAAGTTTAACAAGTTGACGTTTTTCATTAGTTTCTACTTGAAGTCTGTTTTTAACATGTGCTAATTCTTGTTGAAATGTCTTATGTTGATCTTGTAACAGTTGAAGTCTATCATTAAAAGCTTGATGTTTCTTAGCATATTTAGACTCATAAGCAGATCTAAGTTTACTAATCTTAGATTCATGCTTTTCTGCATATTGAATATATAATTCTTGTGCTAACGATTCAAGTTCATTCTTTAATGTATCATCAAATGAAGAAATCTTTAATTGTTGTTGACTTATTGTATTTTGTAAATTAGAATTTTCTTTTCGTAAATCAGATATTTGATTATGTAAAAATTCATAATTATTAAATATTGGATTGACAGATTCATTAAGTTGATCAATTTGTGATAAAAAACTTGAACGTTTATATTTTTCATCACTTAATTGTTGTACTAATTCATGCATTGTATTATTTAATGTTTTAATTTCAGTTTTTAATAATTCATTTGTAGATATTAATTTTGAATTATCAATTTGTGATTGTTCTATAGTTAAATGCATATTACTTATCTTTTGTTTGAATTTTGAAATTTCATTATTTAAATCATTAATAATAGATAATTTATCTTGTAATTTAATATTTAAATCATTAATTATTGAATCATATTTATTCTTTAATGTAGCAAATGGAACTATTGAATAATAATTATCATCTGAAATATTCTTATCATAATTTTCATCATCTCGATTTAAATAATCATTATTTAATTCTTCTGTTACTTCAGAAATAATATTATTGAATCTTGCAATTAATTGTTTAAATGAAGGCAAATCTTGATTTGTATTATTATCTGAAATTAAATTATCTTTATTTAAATCAATATCTTTTTGGACATTTAATTTTAATGGTGAAAGGGTAGCTGTTGAATGTTGAGTAATATCCATTTCATCTACTATCATTTTTCCTTTTCCTTTTTCTTTTCCTTCTTTTCCTTGCTCTTTTCCTTGCTCTTCTTCTTCTTCTTCTTCTTCTTCTTCTTCTTCTACTCCTTCTTCTTCATCTTTTTCGTGTCTTTCTTCACTTTCTATTTGCTGATGTTCTTTTTTATTATCATCATCATTTTCTAATTCCCCATTTGCCGATATACTTCTTTCTCCGTTTTCTTTTTCTTTTCCTTTTTCATCATTTTCTCCTTCTACTTCAATTTCATCTTGTAAGAAAGTATCCCTGTTTAATTTTGGAGAAGGCACAAGAGGAGAAGATAATTCCTGTGGTACTCCTGAATGATCTAAAACATCCAAACGTTGTCTCTTAGCAGGAGGTGTCTCCATGATGAATCTCTTTGAATCATGTAACAATAACCAAAATGAACATTATAACAAAATACTAGATCAAATCAAACCAAATCGAACAAAAACAAAACAAAATCAAACGCCATCACATCACTCACTCACTCGTTTCACATTTCACCTTTTACATTTCTCACCCTTTTCTCTTTCTCAACTCAAATATTATTTAATTCTTAATGTATCTCTCTCTCTATGACAACTGTTCTTTTTATATTTATTCATTCTCTTATCTTACTATCTATATATATATCAACAAGATTCATCTATAGTCATGTCAAATAAAGCCTGTGCTGACCTTTATACTGCCATCATTGATGAAGTCATTCTTGAATCCCGTCAGGATTTTGAAAATGCTGGTATAGATGAGCAAACACTTCAAGATCTTCGTGATATTTGGCGTCAAAGACTTTTAGCTGCAAAAGTTGCTACTTTTTCATGGGCGCCTCAAGAAGAAGAAGAGGAACAACAACAACAACAACAACAACAACAACAACAAGAGCAACAACAACAACATGAAGAAAATTTGGGATTACAAGAAACCACAAATAACCAACAAATTGAATATCAACACCAACAACAGCTGGAAATCAATGATTCAAACTTTGGACAAAATGATAATAATGAAGTAAAATTAGAAGAATCAAACAATATTTTAAATCCAGATATACCTTCATTACCAACCACAGCTACAACTACTACAAATATAATTACAAATACAAATATAAATACAACAACTGCTCCCGTTGATGATACAACTGTTACCTTTAGTATACGAAACAATCAACTTGATGGATCATTTGAATTTTCTAAAGTAAATCATGAAAAATATGATGATGATGATGATGATGAAAGTGATGATGATTTAGGATCTGACCTTGGTGCTGATAGTGATGCTATAAATAGTGAATTAGATGATACTGATGATGAAGATGATGATGAAAATGATAATGGTGATGGTGATGATGATGAAAATGGACCTAATGGAAATGGTAATGATATTGAACAAAATATTATGCTTTGTCTTTATGATCGTGTTCAACGTGTTCGTAATAGATGGAAATGTTCTTTAAAAGATGGATTAATGAATATTAATGGCAAAGATTATGTATTTCAAAAGGCCAATGGAGATTCTGAATGGTAAGTAATATATATATATATTAATTCATAAATAAATAAATAAATAAATAACTAACTAATTAAGTAAATGAAAAAACGCTCTTTCCAAATTTATCGAATTTATTCTTTTTCATGTTAATTTTTTTTTTCTTTTGATGAATAAATGTACAATGTTTCTTTTTTTTCTTTCCTTGATATTTATACCCTCTCTAAATAAGACAATATGAAATTTGTATTTCCTGAAAGCGTTGAAAAAGAACTTGCTCAACAGAGTAATCAAGAATCAACTGAATCTATCAACTTATCCCAACAAACCAAACAACAAACACAACTTAATAATGAATTTAAATCATCTGAACCTATTGAACTTACTCCAGCACAAATAGAAGCTAGAAATAAACAAATACAAAATATAACGTCGAAATTATATACACCTGAATCTCCTATGCAACCAGAATATCGTTCAAATAGTGAAGAAATTGAAAAAAGATTACAAAGAATTCAACAAAGATTTCAAATTTTAAAAGAAAAGGAAGAAGCTAGAAATGCTCAACTTCAAAGACAAGCTTGGTTAAGATATTCTCATTTATCAAAACCTACTATGGCAGATTTTAAAAGACCTTTAACATCTTTTTTCTTATTTGCAAGTGCAATTTATATGACAATGCAATATTCTTGGTATGCATTAGAAAGAGAAAATTATATAGAAAATATGGAAATTAAACAATCAAATTTAATAAATCAACTTAATGATGCTTTTAATCAACAATCAAATATTATAAATGATTTTGATTCAAAAATTAATAATAAAAAATGGTGGAGTAATTTTTTTTGGTAAAATAAATAAATAATAAATAATTAGTAAATTAAGTAATTAAATAATTTTTTTTCTAAAAATCATGTAAATAAATAGATAAAAAAAATACTAAAATTTTATATAATTATTTATTTAAAATAAGTTAATGATGAAACTTTACCTGCTGCAACTTGTTCTGCTGCAACTGTAGCTAAAACTTCCTTAGCAGCTGCACCTGAAACATCTTTTAATTTTGCTGCAACTTCACCTAATTTAATATCATCAAATGATTCAATTAATAAATCAATATCTGCATCAATTGAACTTGAAATACCTGAATCACCAAAATATTCATTATCTTTAGCAGATGATCTAATAGTTCTTTTATTCTTCTTCTTTGCATTCTTTGCAGCTTCTTTAAGTTTCTTTGCATTTTCCTTTTCTGATTTTGCTGCAGCTTCTGCATCAGCTTTTGCTTTAGCTTCTGCTTCTGCCTTTGCCTTTGCTTCTTCTACAGCTGCTCTAGCACCTGCTTCTCTTTCCCATTTCTTTTTAGCCTTTTCTGCCTTTTCATCTTCTTTAAATTTCTTAATTCTTGGATCTTCAGATTGCGCTCTTTTAACTAAATCTGATAATCTTTTATTATCATCATTCTTCTTCTTCTTTCTAGAATTATTATTCTTCTTTTCAATATATCTTTTATGATCTCTATTACTTGTATCATCTGGAACATCTTCATCTAACCATTCAAATGATCTCCATGAATCAAAATTATTCCAAAATTTATAAAATAATTCAACTTCTTCTTTAGTTGAATTAGAATTACCTAATGATGGAACTGGTTGTTTATTAGAAAATCTTGATTCACTTTCAAAAACTGGTCCCCATGATAAATAAAATTCTTCATCATTTTTAGCTTTATTAATTGGTGGTAAAACATCTGCACTATCATCAACTGAATCAAATTGTCTTCTTTTTGTTGGATCTAATAAAGTTTCATAAGCTTTTTGAATAATTTTAAAAAATCCATCTTGATCCAATGATCCACCACTTGATGATTTTTTATCAGGATGATGTTGTAAAACAGCTTTTCTATGTGCTTTAACAATTTGATCTTGAGTTGCGTTAACTCTTAATTTTGATAAACCTAATGCAGCATATAAATCACATGTTTTCCAATCTTTTGGATCATGAGCTAATAATTCTGGATCATTAATTTCAGCATCAAATAATTCTGCGTCTGAATCTTTTGCTTCAACTGTAACAACATTCTTTTCAGCTTCAATTTTTTCAAATTCTGACCAAGAATGACCTTTTAAAGTTCTTGTAGCATGTGCAAGGAAATATGGGCCAACTGGTTCAATTGGTCTCTTAACAGCAGCACTATATGATGCGATAGCAGTGAATGACATGATTATTGCTCTGATTAAACAACTAATATATCAAAAAGAAAAAGAGATTGAACATTGATGAAGTATTCAACTAGTACTGTGTACTGTGTATATAGAAAAAAAAAATTTTCAAACTTTGTCATTTCTCACTTCTCACACTTCTCTCTTCTCTCACACTAAAATTTGAAATTTGAAATTTCACATATATTTTTACTTCCTTTTGCAGTAAAATAAATTTCTCCTACCTTTATTACATTTTGACACAATTTATACACCAATTTTTTATTCTTTCTCTTCCCAAATAAGCCGAAATCATGACTTCAACATCAGATTTACAACAGCAAGCTTTAACGTTTTATGAAACACGTGAAGGATCGCTTCTGTCTTCAGATAACACCCTTTCTCTAATAGTTCATGATTCTTCAAATTCACCTTCTTGGTTGGTATCAGGAATAATTCAACAGTCACTCTCAGAAAATAACGAATGCTGTTTATCCCCTCAATCACCAACCCTTGAGAAACAAGCATCTCCAAGTTTTCTTTGTTCCTTCACATCTCCCGAACATTCATATCTTAAACACTTTCAAAAGACAATTACTAAAAACAAACAATTGTTTACATTTAAATCATTCTTATCAGATTCATCAGCACAGATAGAAAAATGGGATTCACTTATATTTGAACAAATTAAATCGAAAAACTCCCCTAATCCAATCGTGATAATTGAACATCCGGAAATTTTATTATCAATTATACCTGGTTTAACGATTGATAAATTGCTTTCACAAATTCATGAAATTCAAAAAATTTCAACTTTATACATAGTTACTTCAACGTCATTATCATTATCATATTCTCAATTATTACCCATCTTATTACATCATTCCACCCTAATTATTTCTTTAACTTCATTATCTACTGGTAGAGCTGATGATATTTCAGGTATTTTGTCAATAACATCAGGTCCTCAAAAATCTTTATTAAATGTTTCAGATCGTCAATATTCTTATTTAGTTACAACAAATAATGTTAAATTATATTTTAAATAAGCTAAATTTTTATTATAGCTTTATGTTTAGAAAGTTTTATAAAATATCTGAATACCCAAAAAGGAAGTGTACCTTTATAATTTTGTTTAAAATTAAATCCAATCAAAGTTTTATTGAACAAAAGGAATTAAAGATAATTCGAATCCAAAAAATACTTAGTTATATATACAATAAAAAAGTATCAAAAAAATAATTTAAATAAATGATCGAACCCAGGATCGAACTGGGGACGTTATGCGTGTTAAGCATATGCCATAACCAACTAGACCATCCGACCAGTTATTGGTAAAAAGCCTCTTCTGTTGTATTTGTGTTTATTTTTTTGCCAAAAAGAACAACGCTAATCATTTTTATTATTTATTGATCAATAGCATAGTTTAAAGGCATTTTTTTAATTGTATAACTTATATATTTAGAGAGAAACGTTTGTTGAGATGATGTTGAGATGAAACCCTCTGTTTCATCTTATTGTGATCTAAACACTGTGAGAAAAACGGTGAAAGTTTTTCTCACCTATTTAAGTGAAAAGTTTTCTACCTTTTCATTACATATATTATAGTTTATTTAGTTCTTTATAGAAGTAAGAAAGATCGTATATAATCATGTCTGATACTTTAACTGAAGAACAACTGTTTGCACAACAATTACAAATAAGGACAACTGGAATTCAACAGATGAAACCCTCGGTTTCATCTTAGTGTGAGCTAAACTCTGTGAGAAAAACGTAGAAAGTTTTTCTCACCTATTTATGTGAAAAGTTTTCCAACCTTTCACTTTGTATATTATATAGTTTATTTAGTTCTTATATAAAGTAAGAAAGATCATATTTAATCATGTCTGATACTTTAAATGAAGAGCAACTATTTGCTCAACAAATACAAATAAGAACAACTGGAATCCAACAACGTTTATAAAAAGAATAATAATGTCTCTCTTCTTATAAAAGTATTTGTAATATTGATATTCCGGTTTTAATTGTTAGTTTAACATCTGTTTAACATCTTTGAAGATTTCACAATCAAGAGTGGTTACAAGGTGATATATTCGGTTACAATAATGAATTAAAGACACGACTCAGTACGATGAACATCTAACAGTTTGGATAAAGCAAAATCAAGAATGGAAAATTTCGACACAAATTGTCAAAATCATCATCATCTCGTCCTATAGAAAGTTTCTATTATACAAAATGTAGAAAATACTTTTATATAATGGTGTTAATTGCTTATTTCTTTTTTTCTCCTTTTGACTTGGCAGGGGTGTTATATTTAACAACGCACATTATGAGTATTTATTGAGAAAGAAATAATAAAATAACATTCAGAACCTGCAAAAATTTATTTCAAACGATTATACTTCTGGATTCGAAAATTCAACATGCATTAGGTGCCCTTTTCAATTATTGAAATTATACATTCAGAGATATGGAATTGCTAAAAGAGACTAGCTAATATTTATAAACATTGTAAGTCGGAATGCTAAATTTTTAGATAACTTTAGGTGACGCAAATTTATTCCACCAAATACTTTTGCTCTTTTATAGCAATCATTTGAAAAAAACTTTTTTTTCAAATTAACATTAAGGTAAAAATAATAATAATTAAAGCCCATGTATGATATTGGAGAATTATTAGAACAGCGTTCGTTCAAATACTGGTGGAGTTGGCCACCCACCTTTTTTTTTGGAAAGCTAATTTAAAGCTTATTTAGAAACTGTTCAAGAAGGGCTGAAAATGTGAAAACATAATTTTTTTGCTTATGAAAGATTTTCTAAGTATTAATCTGAATATTTTTGCACTATAGAAGAATCTAAGGTTAACATTAAGATAGGAATATGTTTTACAGTATTATTATTAATAAATTATACATTTGACTTGAATCATTACAACAAAGCTCAAAAAAATGTGGCAATTGATGACCTACTATGTTAAGATGTTATTTTTTATTAATGCAAATTTTGAAAACGACAGCATCTTCTTTGTTTGAAAGCAATTAACAAAACTAGTTACATTGGTAAATATATTACTGAAAAGATTGAATAAGTGTAGAAAATTAATCATGTTCTACTAATGGGAATGTTTCTATTCATAGGTTTGAAAAAAAAATTCTGTTCATTTCATAATTGACATCGATAAGTGATATGATCTACACAGGTAAAACACAAATGTAAAATCAAAAACTCTAATCACATCATATTAAGAATAGAATGATGATTTTCTACAGATAATTTTATCCTATTTTATTTTGAAGCATCTCGGGTCATGCTAAAGAGTAGAAAATTTATTAAGCAACCTCATTTTAAGGACGCTTTTCCAGTTCTTTCTATGCTGCTGATTTGCCATTTAAAAATTAATCATTAACAGTGAAGATTCAATGGAACAGTAATGTATTATCATTTTAGTGTTCATTTGTGCAAATATTGAACATTTCGACAGACACCCGTTTTTGAATAGAGATTGTATAATAGATTCTATAATTTTTATTTATATAAAAAAAATATATACATAGACTATAGAAGCCGTAATTCTACACTAGACCGAAAAAATTTGCTTGAATCGGTTTAAGAGCTTAAAGTTACAATATAGAGATCTTTCCTCAAATTAATGCGTCAGGAAAATTTGACAAATGGAAAGCTGTTCAGTAATTTTCTTCAAAACAAACAATACTTATTCATCCGAACAACACTTGGATGTATATTTCAGGAAATTTTCTTTTGTCAAAGTTTTTAAATTAATGATATATAATAGGCAGTACATATATTTAAAGATTGTAAACATTAAAGTTGCTAATATATATACCAGACAGTACAATAAAAAATCACTATCAATCGCCCGACCGGTTAGTGCCGAGTACTCAGCAGTCTAATCTTAAATTTGCTGGATGCAGCAAACACCAATACATCATCTAGTTCTGAATCCCTCGGCTTATCTACAACCTTCCTCGACCAGGACTACTACTACATTTGGTGTTACTAGTCCTTATGGAATTCTTTTACTTTATAAAAACATAGAATCACATCCGAGTATATCGAAACTTATCATATTACTGGTGATAAGTCGCTACAATGCATAAACCTTATTGCTTATTTTAAATGTCTGGCATATCAGTAACTAGCAACAGTTGTTCAACACGACACAAGTTAGAAGTAAATCATTGGACTAGAAATCGACAAGGTTTATTGTAACTTAATATATAAAAGGTTATATAAATACGAACAAAATTAATCGGCTGAGCGATCTAGAATTCTATATATATATTTCTACAATTCAAAGTATTCAAACTTTGATAATAAGAAGTCCTGGTTAACTCGGTGACTGTCTCGTACCCCGAACTCAGACAAGCCAATCAGGTGGTTTGAGGCATAATGTATATATGTCATATAAGTTTCTGGCCTAAGAATCATTTACATTTTATCCTCAGTTTCTGGCATAAGAATCATTTACATTTTATCCTCGATCCACTTGAAAACAATCGATCGTTCTCCAGAATTCTACTGATATCTCATATGCTTAAGAATAATTAATAAGGTTTTATTTGTAGTATCGAATATCTCGTTGCTAGTAACACGATGTATGTGTATTCAGATGTCTCTATAAAGTACTTATAGGTAATAGGTGAGTCGAGAAATTCAGGATTAGATGGTATAGTGGTGAATGTTGGATGCCGGATCCAGAAGGTTGAAGATTAAACTGCTGAGTAGACGGCATTGGCTGCTTTCCTATTGTAGTTTCTGGTAGATATCAGCGAAGACTCTGAGGAAACTAAAAAGTTAAATTTTTTATTTAAAAATTAAGACTCGCATACATGCATGCATGCATCACACATCACTGCTCGAAAAATATTTTTTGAAATCTCTTGATGGGTGCTTCCAAAAAAGTTAATTATTTTTTAAGACTTTTGAAATCACCCTTTTTTTCTCTATATGAAGTGATTTTTTATCTTAACTTATTGTTTATTGAACAATTTATTTGAAATTATGCGAATCCAGACAATAAAAATTTATTTCACTTCTAAACATTTTAGCAATCATATATACTTATTAGATCTTTTTATTAGGCTTCAATTAATGTTCTCACTTGCTGTTAGCAACATCGAACCACAAAGTTAAGATTAGTGGGATATTCGAAAGATAAGATCAAGTATCTCGAAATAATCAATTATACTTTAGCAATATTATATTTGCTTGCTTTCAACTTGAAAGCTTGTATGCAGTTGTAGTTTACTTATTAACTGCTGATTACAATTAACATTATTATTACAATGTTGTCTTGGCAATTCTAAATGTGATCGCACAATTAAAGTAAACAATTTTCTTTTAGTACGTTGAAAATTATATAGGCCACTTACAAATATTATTTAACATTAATTTGTTTAGTATCAATCGATCAAATTTGATAATTGGTACATGAATACAAAAATTAACTTTCGGTAATAAGGCCAACTGGATCACTTATGCATATGCATCAAGAAAGTTATATTAATGAAGCCAAAAATGTGCTACAAAGAGTCCTATTAACAATTTTCAAAAAACTTGAGAAACTAATTTTAGGTATTAAATTTAATAATTCTAGCTCTGTTGAAGATTTCGTGCATTAAGAGTACTGAACAGAGTTGTTTCCCCCAATGTGGGGCACTGGATTTTTGCCCTGCAACTATTCCAAATATTGTATTAATTTTTTACTCATATATATATATATATATATATATAATTATAGTAGCGCAAATTAAGACTTTATTTTCCAGAAAATTAAAAGTCAAGTAATTGTTTTTGAGATATATATACATGCATATATGCAATATACGTAAAATTTATTGTTAAAATTCACAAAATTAAATTATTGCAATAGAAATTAAAAAAATATATGCATGAAATGAATTAGCTTGCTAAAATTCAACAATACATATATATATAATTTATTTAAAGTTCAAAACCAGAATTAAAATTAGCAGATAATTGCTTTGAAATTGGATCTAGCCCAAATTTATTTTTGAAACAACTTATTTCTAAAAAAATAATTTACAATTAATATAAAGTTTAAATTTAGAGCTTTTAAATTTAGCTGCATTATTCAAACTGCAAGCTTACCTATTACTTTGGACCCCTCGAAATGTTTTCTATGTTCTTTAGCTTTTTCTTGATAGCTGTAACCCTGGAAAGCAAGTTTCAGTTAAAAAATCAAACTTATATATTATATCCTTTGCCACATTTCAAACGTAAACAACGGGTATCGCCGAGTGCAAACGTTATTTTCTGAATACGCAAAAAATAATTCTAATTGGAAGATTAGTTTGAATAAATTATAATCAAATATGGCAGCGCAAATTAAGGCCGAGCCAAATCACTGGATTGAAAACGTTATGCCGATCTATTACCTTGCAAAGAAAAACTGCATAAATTTGTTAAATTGAGAATTTGATTTTCTAGGATTCGTGCTTTTTTATGTTGTTATATATAAAGCACCGTATTAAATTCATGCGGGTCTATGCATAATTACGAGCTATTTAGAAACGGGCAAAAATTATTAACAAGTTTCAGTGCGCTTCTCGGATTTTAAATTGTATTTACAATCAAAATGTTGAAGTTTACATAACCTATTGTTAGTCCTAATTGGCAACAGTTATTTGGCGGGATTGCTCGTTCTTCTTTATAATTCTTTGTTTATTATCAATTTCATTTTATCAATTGTTTTTGAGCCATGTTTGCTTTAACTTTGATTTGCCTTGACAAAACATGAAATTGATTTATTATAGCAACAAAAAAATAGATTGTGGCCCGAATAATATGCAGTTTTCAATTTCATGTATTTTGACAATATTTTAATTTCAATTATTTAAATAATCTTTTATTCCCAATAAATTTTCATATTGCCGTCTTCAATCCAGCTTGCTTGATTATGTTTAAATTTTTGTTACACTGACAAATAAAAAATATCAACTCTCTAAAATGTTGTCTGATTTATTCAAATCGATACCATTTTTATTGTCATTAGCTGGCTCAGTTCTAGCTGTTACAGATATTTCCAACGTTTCATACGATGGTGTGGGTTGTACTCTACAGGTTCCATCATCATCTACTGGTTTTAATGCAATTTTTTATCGTTATCCGTTAAATGACTATACTGATTTTAATAACGATGCTTGGGTGCTCCAGTCTTTTCATTTACATCCTTGGTATACAAGTACTACTGGCGTTACTGACCCAAATTTTACTTTTAATTCTCTTCAGGTTACTTCTGCCTCAATGTATGGCATGTCAAGTCTCAATATCGAAAGTGCTTCTTTTCAACTTCATGGTAACTTTATTGGTATGTACAATTATTTAAGTTTTATTATCTATCAGGTTTTTTCTCCTGTCATCACGTTTGAACAAAATACTAACTTTTATTTCCCTTCAATTTTATTTTATTATAGCTCCTGAAACTGGTCTTTACCAAGTTACGCTTAACGATGTCAATGATGGTGCCTGGGTTTGGATGGCATCGGCTGCTACTTATGACTGTTGTACTCAAATGTGGGTCTCATCCGCATTGGACGATACCGATTTTTTGTTATCTGTTAGATCTAGTGGTTCTTTTTCTTCTTACGTTTATCTTGACGCAGGCGTTATGTATCCACTTAGGATTGGATATGTTAACGTTAATTCAGACGCATCCTTAGGTTTCAGCATTACTACACCATCTGGTCAAGTTATTACGGATTTCAGTAATAATATAGTAAATTTTGATATAAATGCTGTTTCTAATTGTGTGAAATTTACTGCAACCACCCCTCAATCTACACCTACTTATGCATACACTGGTCAATCCACCACCACATCAACTACCGTCTACACCACCACTGATATTAGCGGCAGAACTATTACCATTACTGACGTTGCAGTGTTAGAACCTGAAACCACTCTCTCTACATGGACCGGTAGTACCACGTCCACTGTTCTTGTTACCACCTCTGCTGTTGATGCAAACGGTCAACCTGTGTTAACCACATACACCATGTTGGAAGTTCCAGCAACAGCATCCAACACTTATGCATACACTGGTGCATCCACCACTACATCCGCCCTCGTCTACACCACCACCGATGCTAGCGGCAACACTGTTACCACCACCGACATTGCAGTGTTAGTACCAGAAACTAC
>JAMAJE010000114.1:21384-64091 GCA_023629255.1 Pichia sp. PB3310
GAAACTACTTTATCTACATGGACCGGTAGTACCACGTCCACTGTTCTTGTTACCACCTCTGCTGTTGATGCAAACGGTAAGCCTGTGTTAACCACATACACCATGTTGGAAGTTCCAGCATCAGTATCTCACACTTATGCATACACCGGTGCATCCACCACTACATCCGCCCTTGTCTACACCACCACCGATGCTAACGGCAACCCTATTACCACCACCGACATTGCAGTGTTAGTCCCAGAAACCACTCTTTCCACATGGACCGGTAGTTACACCACTTCTGTTGCGATCGTCACGTACGGTATTGATGCAGTGGGTAAGCTGACTGAAATGACATACACCATGGTTGAAGTTCCAGCATCAGTATCTCACACTTATGCATACACCGGTGCATCCACCACCACATCTGCCCTTGTCTACACCACCACCGATGCTAACGGCAACACCATTACCACCACCGACATAGCAGTGTTAGTCCCAGAAACCACTCTTTCCACATGGACTGGTAGTTACACCACTTCCGTCGTTATCACCACCTCTGCTGTTGATGCAAACGGTCAACCTGTGTTAACTACATACACTATGGTGGAAGTTCCAGCATCAGCATCTCACACTTATGCATACACCGGTGCATCCACCACCACATCTGCCCTTGTCTACACCACCACCGATGCTAGCGGCAACACCATTACCACCACCGATGTTGCAGTGTTAGTACCAGAAACCACCCTTGCCGTATGGACAGGTAGTTCCACCACATCTGTTGTTATCACCACCTCTGCTGTTGATTCTAACGGTAAGCCTGTGTTAACCACGTACACCATGGTTGAAGTTCCAGCATCAGCATCTCATACTTATGCATACACCGGTGCATCCACCACCACATCTGCCCTTGTCTACACTACAACCGATGCTAACGGCAACACCATTACCACCACCGATGTTGCAGTGTTAGTCCCAGAAACCACTCTTTCCACATGGACTGGTAGTTACACCTCTTCCGTCGTTATCACCACCTCTGCTGTTGATGCAAACGGTCAACCTGTGTTAACTACATACACTATGGTTGAAGTTCCAGCATCAGCATCTCACACTTATGCATACACCGGTGCATCCACCACCACATCTGCCCTTGTCTACACCACAACCGATGCTAACGGCAACACCATTACCACCACCGATGTTGCAGTGTTAGTCCCAGAAACCACCCTTGCCACATGGACAGGTAGTTACACCACTTCCGTCATTATTACTACGACTGCTATTGATTCTAATGGTAAGCCGGTTCCAACTACGTACACTATGGTCGAAGTTCCATCGTCCACTTGCTCTACATCTACGTGGTCGAAATCTTTTACCAGTACCGTTGTTACAACTATTGGAACTACTATTACAACCATTGTTTGTGTTCCATCATCAACATCTGGTGCTACTACCACTTGGTCTAAGTCATACACTAGTACGATTATTACTACTCATGGTACTACTGTTACCACAATTATTTGCGTTCCATCCTCATCAGCTATTGTTGCTTTAACTAAGACTTCAACTGAATGTACAAAATGCGGAACTTCCAGCTGGTCAAAGTCTTATACAACAACAGTAACCACCACCGTTTCTGGCCAACTTTCAACAATTATTTATGTTCCATGTACTACATCCAGTGTTTCAACCCAAAACCCAACTAATGCCGTCACCAACAAATTGAGTAGCGCAAATGCAACAAGTTCAATTGTATCTGAAAATCTTGCGACTGCTGCTACTAAGATTACTGTTGGTAGTACAACTTTAAGTACCGTTCCAAAGGCATCAATTGCATCCCCTGCGTTAGCTGCATCAGGATCACCAACTGCTAATCCTTCAGTTACAGCATATCAGGGTTCAGGTTCTAAGTTAGGAAATTCTTTCATTCTTGCTTTAGCTGCTTATATGTTAGCAATTTAATCAACTTTTATTTTACAGAATAAAATTTCATATTTTTTTCCAATGAGTTTAAATTTTTCTTTTGATTTCGAAAGAAAAATATTTTAGTAATATTTTACCTACATTTTTAATAACATTAAAAGACTTTTTTAACGAATTTTAAATTTTTTTGTCTTTATTTATAATATTATATATAAATATTAACTTAATGATTATGAAATTACTTTCTATTAAAAGAGAATTTCACCTACTTGGCAGTACGAAAACATTAGGGTACTGTTTTAATCATGTATTAGGTTTCCCTCAATTAATGGAATTTTCAGAACAAAATTACATTTTTGTTAAATAAGGATCTGATATTGTTGAGTCGCCGTATTGAACACAAATCTCTGAAAAACCACCTAATCTGCTTAATTTTGAAAAAGCTTCATCCAATAAAATTTACAGTGGCACAAATCAAAGTTACTCTAGTAATTAATTTCATTGTATATTTTTCTGTTTAACTTAGGATATATGCCCAGTTTTGATTAAGATTACTGTTACTTTTTCTTTTTATTGCAGTAATGGTGTACTTCGGCTATCAAGCGTCATATTTCGAATACATCGATGCTCTCAAAAATAAATTATTAAATTCACCAACAATAGATTCTGGCATCTTTATGTTACCACAAACAAAGGGACGGTTGAAAAATTCGGTAGTCAAAGTTGCTGGGAAGAAGTCTTGAGAGACATGATATCAAAGTGTAATGATGTGAATTGTGGAAAACCAAAAGTTGAAGATAGAAGAGGTGGATGAATATAAAGTTTCACGAGATTCTATGGCAGCTAGATTAAAGGAACTTTGGATTATTGCAAAAAATATGTTATTGGTGTTTTTAATGAAAAAAACAGTCAGGACTCTGATCTAAAGGTTTTTGACGTTGAAATGATTGTTGCATAAAATAGAAAAAAAGAGTTGTCATCATAGGGTAAAAATGATTTGACGTATCAATTAAGAAATCCTGTCGATGATTGCAATTCTGTAAAATACTCTGAAAGCAGTTTTGATATTGATTATGATTGCACCGTTCAGTGATATGTCAAGAGAACACTTCAGGACAGACTAGATGAATATATTGATCTCTTTGCAAGCTTTAAAATGGTTATTTCATGTCTAGAAGAAAAAAGACAAAAGATTTGGACTATCCATGGTACGATTTTAATGTTCTAGGATTTCGAAGAGATAAGCAAAACAATTTTCCATATTTATCCAAATTAGCCAAAAGAGTTGTCGCTGGTACAACTTCAAGCGCATGCGTAGAGCTGCACGCAGTGCCATGCGGCTGTGCTAATTACGTAATCATTGATGGCGTCGATCGACGAATTCCCTATTTAGGAAATAATTCCAACATGAGTTTGTAGTGTGACAAAATAAAATTCTAACGATTACACAAAAGAACTTGTTCTTATTGTTTTTTTGGCTTCTTTCTTGGAAAAAATACGATCAAATTTATACTATATACAGAAGTTTTCAAACACGAATTCAATGAAATAATATAAACATATATATATAAATATATATATAAGAACAATAGGAATTTACAAATTTTCGCCTATGAATGCCCAATTAGGAAGGTGGCACTGTAAATTTTTGAAAGAAAAAAGCACTGTTTGCACTAGTGCTTTTTCGCGTTTACAGTGCCAACAGTGCCAAAAGCACTGCATACAGCTCTACGCATGCGCTAAAAGACTTTTCTCAACAGCTTACAAATTCTGTAACCTGAAGAAATTGGCATACCTCTAGCACAAGCAGTCAAATATGTAAATACCAGAAGGTCTTACGCACGAGATTCATATGGCACAAGATTTCCAACGATTATAAGGAGGGCGCCATACATCGATTTTCAAGCAGAGAGTTGCTGAACTCCTCAATGGCAAATGACTGCATTAGCTTGATCATATTTAATATGCGCTCATCTTGGATATTGAAGAAGATTTTTGTCTAAGCTTTAAGAGAAAAGTAAAGTCAAGAAAATCTTTCGTGTTCAAGTTTCTTATTTCTCCAATTCAGAAGGTGCAGAGAGCTGCGTGCTGCATGCCATGTGCTATGTGCCACGCCACGTCCACACCACACTATACAATTTACTATGTATGTTTAGGGAATTCTGCTTTCATCTTAGGAATAAGGAATACAGAAGCAGAATCCTGGTTTTCGGCACGGTTGAGGAACTTCTAGTGGCCACACTTTTTTTTGGATTGGAACTTAGATCGTCAGGAACCACTAACTTCGACTTAAAAAATAGTACTATGATAAAAGTAATCTCACTTGCATAAAAACGGGGCAAATAAATATTTTACTGGTTTTTGAATTATCAAATTATCTTTTACGATTATCAAATCACCTTTTAAAATTATTTGATTTATAAATTAATTAAATCCCCCAAAAATATTATAAATGTATGTATCTATAGTCCCCAATCAATTTATTTTTCTATATTTTTCATAGTATTCTTCCAATAAAAATTCCGTCCTAAACCTAGTTTCTAATAAAGAATGCATAACCCAAACACTTCTTTCACCACAACATATCCAATAGTTTAAAACTGAATCATTCTGAACAAATAAACTAAATAAATCCCAAATTAACCATCTATTACCGACAGGTAAAATTGGAATATAATTTGTATCTAATAATATTGATTTTTCATCAACTAATAACCATCTCATTAATGAAGTTAATAACCCAAGCCTATTCAAAATTCTAATTCTATGTTTAAATTCCAAACTGATTATATTTATTATCTTTTTGATCATTGTTTTATTATTATAAACCATTCTCCAGTTAGCTGTTGAAAATGATGCTAAATATGGTCTGGAAATAGATATTATAAAATGATTCACATTAAACAGTTCAGTTATTCTATTATATGGTGAATTTTTTAATTCAACAAGATCTCCATTAACTTGATATGGTGGATGAAATTCACATTCAATTTCTGAATATCTAGTAATTTCTCCTTTATATTTTATCATTAAATTAATATTCGTCAATAAATCATCTTGTTTAATTTCTAAAATCCCGGTACCTAATGAACAATAAATAGCACTTTCAATTGTAATATATGGTGTACTTAAATAATTCAATAATGTTGGAATTTTATTAGAAGTTGGATAAACTAAAATATTCAAAATTTTACCAGATTTTTTATATGCTTCTTTAAATGTAATATTACCAATCTTTTTCAATGTAAATTCTATAAACTGCTTTACTTCTGTTGTTAATCCTTTTTTCAAATTGTCCATCCATTTCAAATATACATTTGCTTTTTCATCATCATATTCATTAATATTTTGACTTTTATTTAAATCGAATCCTTCGATTTTCATAGTTTTCTTTAAATTTGATAAAATTATAATTAATTCATCTCTTTCAAAACAACAAACCAAGGCACCAACAGCTGAACCAACACTTGAACCAACAATAACATTTGGCAGTAAATCACCATCAATCATACTCTTAACAACACCAATATGACATAATCCAAATAATGAACCACCATGTAAGCATAATGCAGTTGTCCCAAGAGTTGTTTTGGCATCATGATAAAAATCAAGTTTAACTTGATTATCAATCACTGATTCTTCATCAAGCCATTGTAAACAATTAGTAATTTCTTTATTATACTGTTCAATTAATGATTTTGTACCAATATATGTTCTATTATATAAGTTTTTATTTGATATTCCACCAAAATTTCTAAGCATTCCAGCTCTTAATAAACTTAACAATGTTGAAATATCATTAGAAGATCTTGCAGTACGTAAATCATGCAGCCTTTCTTGAATTAATCTATAATCATATTTACTAGAAATCAAATTATCTTTCCAAACATCATTATGGAAAAAATTATCTAGTTCATATGCCGTTTTCGAAAATTCCATCCATGATGTTGAATTGTTCAATTTTTTTATTAAAGTTCTTTCAGTCGAATTTTTTAATTTGTCAATGATAAAACGAACCCAAAATGTTGTTACATCCAGGATTAACAGAACAAATTTTAGGATAGGTAACGGAGTATATGTCATTAGCCATGTTAAAATAGTAAACAATACAGTTTTTATTCCTGAATCTTGCAATTGTGATTTCTTATCGATCACCAACATTCTGAAAGTTTTGAGTTTCTTCCTCCTGTAGCAAAAATATTGATGTGGTGAAGATAGAAGAACAAAAGATAAAAGATAAAAGATAAGCATCGATCACTAAATAAAAATATTTATTGTACAATTATTTTACACATGTCGAGAAGCCTTAGACAATTATTATTTTCTAATGTATAGTTTATCTATTAGTTTGATATTAAAAAATATTACTTTCTGCCTATGTACAAATATGTTTTTTTCTAGAAAGCTGGTGGTTCAGAAATATGTCATTGGTAGCATTGGATCATTTTGGGTAAGAAACTTATCAAAAACATGTGTGGTTCGACTCAATCCATTATTACCAATTGACCCAACTGAAATTCTGTCTAATATAGATAAGGAGGAAAATGAAAAGAAAGAGAATGCAATTAGGGAAACAAGAGGGAGGATTAAAAATATTTTAAAAAATACAAAATCAAACAATACTACATATTCCAGGAAAGAGGGAAACAATTTAAATGTAGGAAATAATAATGATAACAATAATAAAGATGATGAAGACATGAAACAGAAGAGGAAAGAACAAAGAAGGAAAAGTTGGAATGAGTTTTTAACTTTGTTAAAGAGATGTTCTGAAACTGGTCTTATTACATTATCATCCCTAGCTGTTTTAGTTTTAGGTGGAATTGTTTATCATAAACTTTATAAGCAAAATGTTTTGTGGAAAATGGATGAAAGTTTTAACAAAAATGAAAGTTTACTGCTCGTTAAGCATCAAGATAATTTACAACAATTTGATAAAGATTTATGGGCTGAAAGATCTAATCAGAAGCTTCTTGATTCAATTATTACAGGTGAAGTTAAGGGAAAATATTATTTATTGTTAGGTGAAAAGGGTACTGGTAAAACAAGTGCTGTAATGGAAAGTATCAGCAGAGTTAAAGGTAAAGATTGTGCAGTTGTTGATTGCTCATCTGATATTGAATTGATGAGATTAAGGATTGGAAGTGCTTTAAATTTTGAGTTTTTTGAAGATTATATTGGTAGTTTGTTTAGCATGAAAGGACCTCGTGAATCGACTCCTATACTTGATATTGAACGTGCATTTATGAAATTGGAAACAATTTTAATACAGAGAAGAAGTATGACTAAAAAACCATTGATTTTAATTTTCAATAATTCACATTTAGTCGATTCAAGTTTAGTTGAATTATTACAACAAAAGGCTGAAAATTTTTCAAGTTCAGGAATGTTAACAATGTTATTTATAAGTGATGACTATTGGTTATTTGAAAAACTGAAAATTTTATCTACTAGACTGCAGGTAATCAATTTTGAAGATACTAAATTAAAAGAAGCAACAAAAATTTTGAAAAGTTCAAGAATAAAACATTTCAAAGAAAATCTAACTGATGAACAATGTTTAAAAATATATCATATGATTGGAGGTAGGCCACAACATTTAAATCATGTTGCATCTAACAAAGATATGCTTAAGGCTGCAAATGAATTAATTGATGCAGAAAAGTTATGGTTTTTAAATAATTGTGCTTTATTAGGTGCTGATATGGATGATGATGTTATGGAATCTGGTAAATTTGCAACTAGTGCAATGCTTTTAATGAGAGAGCTTGTTGAGATGGATAGGATTAGGAAAGAAAAAAAGAATTTAAAAGATGTTGTTGAGCCAACTAAATTACCACAATTGCCATTATGGAGAGCAAGACAAGTTATGACTAGACCCGATTATATTGAAGAATACGATAAACTGAACATTTTCACTATTGGTACAGATTCTAATGTGCGAGCAGATTCTGTTCCAATGATGAGGGCATTTCACGAAATTGCATCACATCCAAATTTTGATGATATATTGAGGGAAACTATTGATAGAATCAGTGAAATTGAATCGTTACATAGAACAAGAGAATTAATTTTTAAAAACTTGGCATCTGGTGGAACCTTCAAAATTAAAAAAGATTCAAACGATGATTCATTTTTTATTAAAATGGAAAAGCAACTGCCTGATGAAGCTCTTATTACCATGCGTCAAAGACAAAAAGAAGAAATACCAGATTCTATAGATCACGATGATCATCATGAAGGTGAACGAAAAAAATGGTGGAAAAGGCGGTTGGAAACATATACTCACAAATCAGCTGGAGAAGGGTACCACTACAAATTTCTTGATGAATCTGAAGATAAAGGTGAAGATGAAAGTAAGCCCGTAGAGGCTTTTAAAAAGTCAGGTAAAGAAGATGATTAGAAGAGAAGAATTAAAATATTATGTGTAGAGCTTTCCTAATGTTGACTTATTTTTGATTACCCTTTATAGAAAACGTGTAAAAATTTAGAAGCATATTCATGTTGGCACATTGGAGCGATTTTGTTTTGGAGGGCAAACCTTACTGGACTTAATATTATTACATATTTTTCAGTTGTCCCATCATAAATAGAAGCTTTATTTACTAGGACAAAGACATCAACAAACACAAATGGATATTGTTTTAGGAATTCGTCTTAAGGATGCAACGCTACTTGCTACTTCAAAAGCTTTTACTAGAGGTATTTCAGTTCTCAAAGCTACTGATGATAAAACATTAGATTTAAATGAACACAATACAATTGCATTTACAGGTGAATCAGGAGATACAACTCAATTTGCTGAATATATTAAAGGTAATGTGCAATTATTTGGACTTCGGGAAGGTTATGATATGGAATCAGCTGAAATTGCATCATTTATTAGACATGAATTGGCTACATCAATTAGATCTCGTAAACCATATCAAGTGCAGTTATTAGTTGCAGGTGTTAAAGATAATGGTGAAGGTTTCCTTAGTATGATTGATTATATAGGAACAAGATGTGATTTACCATATGCTGCTCATGGTTATGCAGCATTCTATACAATGTCATTACTTGATCATCATTATAAGGAAGATATTACTTTAGATGATGGTTTAAAATTACTAAAACTCTGTGAGGGTGAATTAAATAAGAGAATGCCAATAGATTTTAAAGGATTGAATGTTAAAGTTGTGGATAAAGAAGGTATTAGATCAATTGATTTTTGAACAATGCCTTTCAGTATATAAATTTTTTTTATTTAAAATTATTATAGTAGTAATTAATTAAAATGTAAAGAAAAAACAAATAAAGATTAAAGATTTATATAAAAAGAAAGATTAAATCAAAAGGAAAGTAAGAAAAAAAAAACATTACAAACAAATAAAAAGTTAATTTATACAAAGTAAAAATGAGGAGATACGTGATACGTATAAGTGAAATTAAGCCTGACTTTCAATTTCCACTGCTTCAAAGACAACCTTGACCTCATCTGAATCACCCTTAACAAAATCAACAACAATTTCAGATGGAATATTTTCTTCAATTGGTTTTGTTTTAGCATCTTTATTTATGTCTATTGTTTTAGTAACATATCTAGTTTGAATGATAGTTTCTGTAAAATCTTCATCATAATCATCATCATTATTATTATCGTTATCATTATCGTTATCATTATTATTATTATTAAATTGTTCTTCTTTAGTATTGGTAATATTTTCATTTTGGATAGTCTCATTTTGAGTTTCTTCTTGTTCTTCTTGAGATCTTTTCTCTTCAGCTTCTCTACTTTGGAATTCAATATTTGCCTTTGCCCTTAAAATTGACATATAACTACCAGCTTCATTAAGTAATAAATGAATATCATGTTTTAAAGTGTTTAAAGAATTATTTAAATCTTCATTAGGTTTTCTACTTACTAAATCATCTCTGAATTTAATAATACTATTTTTTAATTCTTTATATTTTTTCCATTCTTTCCAATCATCACCATTTGAAATAATTTCAGAAGAATAAGCATTTAAAGAAGAATCTGCAAATTCTTCTAATGTATCAAGAATATTAATACGAATTTTTAAAATTTCATCAAGATATAATTCAATAAATTTATCAATTTTTGATTGAATTTCTTCAACATGATTTTCAATTTCATCTTTTTTTAATGTTAATTCGTTTCTATAAATTTCTCTTGAAACATATAAATCATGTGATTTATCTTTAATTTCATTAATTCTATCAAGTAATTTATGAATATTATTATAACCAGAATTAACATTTTCTGATAATTTTTTCAATTCAGGTTGAAATTGATTATGTAACTTAGATCTAAATTTATCAGTTAATTCATTAACTTGATTATTAAAATCATCATTTGCACTTTTAATTGTATTTTTAAGTAAAGAATCGAATTTTTCACTAGTTGGAATAACAACATTCGTTGGTTGAGAGGAGATATTTAATTTAATTGAAGATGAAGATGAGGATGAGGAAGATGAAGATGAAGAAATATTTATAGTTGTTGAAGATAATGAAGATGTAGTTGTAATTTCAAGTTTTAAATTATTTGGTAAATATTTTGCATAGTCTCTTAAAAAATTTTGTTTTAATTCAACAATTTTATAACTATCAGTATCTTTAAATGCCATACTAATATTATAAGCATATTTAATTTTTTCAATTATATAATTAATTGATTGATTAATATAAGAAAAGATTAATTTAATATATTTAACAATTAATTTCCAAGTATTTGAATTTTCAATTTTAATATAATAATGACCAAATGAAGATTCCATAAATTTTTTAGATAATTTTAATAATGATGGTTTAATATAAATATTAAAATATAAATAAGATTGAATTTGAGCTTTTCTTGAATAATATTTACTAATTTTATAACAATATTTAATACAATCTGAAACAACTGGATAAATTGTACCTTTAAAAAAATTAGTAATAGTTGCAATAACTTTAGACATTGTTTTATATGATTCATTTAAAATATATTCTTCATTAGCTTCACGATAAGCTGAAATTTCAGTACTTAATTTATTAATATAATCAGAAACTTGATTAACATAAGGAGATAAAATTTTTGATGATTCATCAACATATGGTTTAATTGGAGAATTGTCATAAATATTAGAAACGTATGAAACAATTGGTTGAGCACGATCATAAATTTGATGAGCTGAATAACATATTGGATCAAATTTGCCATCGGTGATACTTATGTATTGATAATCAATTGGTTCATTTAATGGACATACTTGATAAACATGTAGAACCATATAAATCGAAGTTACCAAAATTAAAAGGTTGCTTAAAACACGTTTAAAATTCATTTTTCTAAGTGTTTAAAACTGTTTCCTTTTGCAATGGTTTATAATTTGAATGTTAAGAGGAGAAAAAAAACAAAGGTAAATCGTAAAGAAAATAGATTGAAATTAAAAAAAAAAAACTTGTTAGTTATATAATATAATATAAATAACAAAGTATGAAAATGCAAAAAAGAAGGCGAGCGAGCGGTTTTTTTTCTTTGTTTATTTATTTATTTATTATTGATTCTATTAGTAATAGAGAAGGTTCATTATACATTATAGATATAACGAGTCACTTTTTTTCTTTCTTCCTATTTTAATATTTTATAAAGCATGAAATATGATTTAAAGTATAAATAAAAGAATTGAAATATATAGGACTATATAATAAAGTATACAGTTTTGACTACTGATTAGTTAATAATTAAATAATTGTTCTTTTAATATTAATAATTTATTGATTTTAAATTTGTTGAGCGATTGCTTCAGCTGCTTCAATAATTTCTTCAGCAACGATATTTTTAACAATATCTTCAACTTCATGAACGATTTTTTCTAATTTAGAATCTTCTTCATTACTATTATCATTATTATTATCAATCTCTTCTGTTTCTGGGATATTGGTTTCAGCTGCAATTGGTTCAATTTCTTCACCTTCAGAAGCAACAGAAACAATTGTTGAAGTTTCTTTTCCTTCTTCTTCTTCATCTTCATTATATTTGGTTGTTGGAATAACATTTGTTACTTTAGTAGTTACTTCAGGAGTTGGATCAACAATATCTTCTTGAGGAAAAACAGGATCAACAATTTTTTCTTGATTTGGATTTGGAGTACCAATAAAAGCATCTAAATTATCATTATCTGGTATAACGATTTTTTTAACATTTGATAATTCATCATTATCTAATCTTTCCTTTAATTGATATAATTTTTCAATAATAAAATCATAAGATTCTTGAATTAACGGATCAATATGTTTAATATAATTTTCTTGTAAAATAACAATTGAATCATCAACATATGGTTTAACAGGTGAATCATTATAATATTCAATTAATGGTAAAGTAATTGGATCAGTGTATGGTTTTATAATTGAATATCCTTGATGTGAATAAAGACATAATTTATCAGTATTATTATTATTATTATCATAAGCTAAAGGTTTACATAATGGGCAAGTAATTGCAATATGATAAATAGCCCAAAAGAAGAGAGCAGATGAAAGGTAGCACTTAATTTTTCCAAATGTGGACATATTGATATTTGTGATGAACCAATGTTTATATAAATAAATGAATATATGAATATACAAGAATATATACAAATACAACAATATGGTGATCCAGAAATAATAATTATATATGAATACCTGTCCATTTCCTATAACAGAAAAGGACAACATACAACATAGAAAAATATGAAAATATGAAAAAATGAAAAAATGAAAAAATCGACTGATAAATGAAAATGTCCCCATCTGAATCTGTCCCTTTCTTCTTCTTCTTCTTATTCTTTTTCTTCTTATTATACATCATCAATCTATATAATACATTAAGTAGAGTTGAATTAAATAAACAAGTTTTTTATGTTGCAATAACACTTAACGGCGTAATCGTAAAGGAAGCCAATTTTTCACAACCCGACCACGTTCCACGTCTAAGACCAGTCTCCTTCCATGTAAAACAAACATTTTACTACCGCCAATGGTATTCCCTGTGGCAATTACTTTCTTTGCATCATTTCGATCTTTAAATTCTATAAATGCATATCCTAAACGTTGAATTTTCTTCTTATGAACAAATCTTTTAATTAAAGTAACATTTAAAACAATACCATAATAATTAAATAATTCTTTTAATTCAGTTTCTGTTGTTTCAATTGGTATACGTGATACAAATATTGTATTATATGTATCACCAAATAATTTATTATCTATTAATTCATTCTTTTTTCGTTCATATTCAATAATTTGTTCATTTCTTAATTGCCTTTTATTTAAAAGTTGACTATTATTATTATTATTAGGCTTTGTAATTTTAGACTCATCATTATTATAAGATTTACAATGCTTTTTCATCTCTTTAAGAAGTTCTCCAATCCCTTCATGTTGCATAGTATATGTGTTTAATCTCACTTGTGCAGGTATTGTGTTTTGAAACCTCTGAACATTTCTTGGCGAACTAAACGCCCTTTCCAATTTACTTTCAGGTATCATTCTCAACAGATATATAGATTTATATATATTTTCTGTATTGTTAACTTTCAAAGTATCCAGTAATGTCAAACTTATTAATAAATGTTATGGTGATAAAGTTTGGATTGGTATTAGGTAGGAAAGATAGACTGGTAACTGGTAACTGGTAACTTAGTAACTTAGCTTCCTTCCGCTTTGGGAAACTGAGATTTTTTTTTTTCATGATGAAAAGAAAGAAAATTTTTTTTTTTCAATCCATATCATTTTAACTTCTTTTTTTTTAAAAATTATTGTTATTAGCAACAACAACAACAATAATAATAATAAATTATATATACAAAACATGGGTAGAGTTCAAAAGAAAAATGCTAAAGGTCGTTTAGATAAATATTATTATTTAGCAAAAGAAAAAGGTTATAGAGCTCGTTCATCATTTAAAATTTTACAAATTAATGAAAAATATGGTCATTTTTTAGAAAAATCTAAAGTTATTATAGATTTATGTGCAGCTCCAGGTTCATGGTGTCAAGTTGCAAGTCAATTATGTCCTGTTAATTCACTTATTATTGGTGTTGATATTGTTCCAATGAAATCAATGCCAAATGTTATTACATTTCAATCAGATATTACAACTGAAGATTGTAGATCAAAATTAGCTGGTTATATGAAAACTTGGAAAGCTGATACTGTTATGCATGATGGTGCACCAAATGTTGGTTTAAATTGGGTTCAAGATGCTTATACACAATCTCAATTAACATTACAAGCATTAAAATTAGCTGTTGAACATTTAAATGTTGGTGGTATATTTATTACAAAAGTTTTTAGATCAAAAGATTATAATAATTTAATGTGGGTTTTTAATCAATTATTTGAAAAAGTTGAAGCAACTAAACCACCTGCAAGTAGAAATGTTTCAGCAGAAATTTTCGTCGTTTGTAAAAATTTTAAAGCACCAAAAAAATTAGATCCAAGATTTTTAGATCCAAAATATGTTTTTGAAGAAGTTGAAGAAAATAAAATTAATAATGAAGCAAAAGTTTTTAATCCAGAATTAAAACGTAGGCAAAGACAAGGTTATGAAGAAGGTGATTATACATTATTTCATCCAATGAATTTATTAGATTGGGTTAAACAAGAAGATGATATAATTAGTACATTAGGTAGTATTAATAAATTTGAAATTTTAATTGATGACCCTGAATGGAAAATTTTGAAAAGGATGAAACAAACAACTAATGAATTTTTAGAATGTTGTAAAGATTTAAAAGTTTTAGGTAAAAAAGATTTTAAATTATTATTAAAATGGAGGAAACATGCAAGAAATGAATTAGGTATATTAGATCCAAAAGATATTAAATTACAACAAGATAAAGATAAAATTGAAATTGAAGAATTAAATGAAGATGAAAGAATTGATAAAGAATTAGATGAAGTTAAAGAAAGGTTAAGATTAAAAAATAAAAGGGAAAAACGTCGTTCAAATTTACAAAAGCAAAAGGAAATTCAAAGAATGCAAATGAATATGTTAACAGATATGCAAATTGGTATTGATGCAGCAAATATTGGATCTGAAACTTTATTTAATTTAAAAACTGCTGAAAAAACCGGTGAATTAAATAATTTAGCAAAAGGTAAAAAGACAATTATTTTTAATAATGATAGAAATCAAATGAATAATGAAACTGATATGTATTTAGATGAAAATTTTAAATCTCATCAATTAATTGATAAAGATAATGAAGTTGATAATTTAGAAGATGAATTAAATAATATGTATTCATCTTATAAAGATAGAAAGAAAGAACGTGATGCTAAATTAAGAGCTAAAGAAGCAAGAGGTGATAATGATGATGATGCATGGGAAGGTATTAAAGAAGAAGAAGATTTAGATAATCAATCATCAGATTATGAAGAAGAAGAAGATAGTGAAGATAGCGAAGAAGAAGATAGTGAAGATGATGAAGCAATTTCTAATCTTATTGCAACAATTGAACGTAAGAAAAAGAATTCATTAAGTTCTAAAGCATCTAATTTTTTTAATGATAGTATTTTCCAAGATGTTGATTTAAATATTGCAAGTAATAATAAGGGAGATACAAAGATATTGAAAGTTAATACTAAATCTAATAATATTAGTAATAAACTTAATACTAAAGAAGATGAAAAAATGGATGATATTTATAGTTCTGATGAAGAAGAGAATAACAATAATAATGATAATGATGATGAAGGATTTGAAATTGTTCCAAATGAATATAATAATGGAAAAGATGAAGATATGGATGATTTTGATACTGATTCAGAAGATGAATTAAATGAAAAAGCACGTGAATCCCATAAATTAGATATTGATATTGCAACTGCACAGGCAATGACAATGGCACATGATTTAGCACTTGGTAAAAAGAGTAAAAAAGATTTAGTTAATGATGGTTTTAATAAATATTCATTTAGAGATAAAGAAGGATTACCTGAATGGTTTATTGAAGAAGAAGATCAACATAGTAAAATTAATAGACCAATTACTAAAGAAGCAGCATTAGCAATAAAGGAAAAAATGAAACAATTAAATGCAAGACCTATTAAGAAAGTGTTAGAAGCTCAAGGTCGTAAGAAAATGCGTGCATTAAAGAGATTAGATAAATTAAAGAGGAAAAGTGATGGTATTATGGATGATGAAAGTAAAAGTGAAGCTGATAAAGCAGCTGAAATTCAAGCATTAATGGGTAAGATGACGAAGAAACAAAAGACTAAACCAAAAGTTACATTAGTTGTTGCACGTAATGCGAATAAGAGATTAGCTGGTAGGCCAAAGGGAGTTAAGGGTAAATATAAGATGGTTGATGGTGTTTTGAAGAATGAAATGAGGGCATTACGTAGAATTGCAAAGAAACATAAGAAGAAATAGTTAAATTAGAAAAAAAATTTGTAAACTATTTTTGCCTTTCTAAATAAATAAATAAATTAATAAATAAATTAATAAATAAATTAATAAATAAATAATTCAACAATTATAAAATATATTTATATGTAAATATATAATAATAATAATAATAATAATAATAATAATAATAATAATAATAACCATAAAAGGCTATATGAATATAACTTAAAAAAATTTAATCAACTTATTTTATTCAAATCAAATCAAAATAAATCAAAATAAATTAAATTAATTAAGCAGAGAAAGATAATGAAGCACCTAATTTATGAGCTGCTTCACCGAATTTAAGAGCATCAAAAGCACCACCAAAACCTAATTTAACACCTTTAGTTAAATCTTGTTGATAAGCAAGAGTAATAATACCAGAATCTGCAATTTTAGCTTTAACGAAAGCAGTTGGATCTAATTTATATTTGGAAGCAAGTTCAATTGCAACTGGATTACCAGAAGTTGTAGATTTTGAATCATAAGTTGCCTTTGCACCAACTTCTAATTCAGATGAAACTTTATGATAATAACCAGTTGTGAAAACAGATAAATTATTTGAAGCAACAAGTGCAACAGCATAAGCAGAAGCTTTATAACCAATTGCAGCTGTATAACCAGTTAATTTAGCAGATTTAATATCATAAGTTAAAGCACCACCAGTTGTGAAACCATCTTGACCAAAAGTCAAATCAGCATTAAAAATTGGACCTTTTAATAAATCAACAAAAGCTCTAGCAGAAATTGATTCATGAGTAAAATAAGTATTTAATTTAACAGATTTTGAAACACCTGGGATAACAGATGAAACTAATTCAGATTTTAAACCTGGTAAAACTAAATCAGTTAATTCTAATTTAGTTGAAAGATTATTATTAGTTTCCCAACCTTGAGTAATTGATAAACCAGTTGATTTATCAGAATATTTTGATTCAATTGAAGCAGAAATTTTTTCACCAGAAGATTTTGCCTTTGTTGTAAAAGTTACACCATTTGGAGCAGTTGTTTTAACATCAACAGCAAATGGGGATGCATGGAAGAAATCTTTTGAGGTAAGATCATTTGAAGCTTTTGCAATATCAGAGAATGGAATAGCGGACATTTTTATTTTAATTTGGGTTTATTTTATACTAAATATAGTCAATTGGTATTAATTGATATATAGAAAACGAAAAAAAATTAAAATTAAGGTTAAAATAGAATTTCAATTAAATAAAAGTTAAGAAAAAGGAAATACAACAAGGGCAAATAACTAAATAAATAAATCAAAAGAGGAATTGGGAGTGGAAGAATCAACAAAAACTAGTCATTACAAAATGAAAAAACCAACAAAAATAATAAATAATAAATAATAATAATAATGATAATAATAACAACAACAATATGAATTTTTGGCGCATGTGTCTGTCTCATTTGTGGCTTTTGTAAGTTTCACATGGGAAATTTGATTTGCAGTGATTTACTTTGATCTGATTCCAACAACGTGTATCGGTGTACTGATTTATTTATTTATTGTTTAATCGTGAGTGAAATATCAAAAAAATAAAAAAATAAAAAAATAAAAAAAATGTAGCGGACGATCGACGCCAAAACAATAATATCAACAAACCACCCCTATAATCTGTGAAGGTTCATGTATATAGTAGTAAATAGCAGTAAATAGTAAGTTATAGTAATTAGATAAATAATACATATATTAAATAATTGTTATTATTCATGAATTAAATATCTTTGTTTTCCTCTTCATATCAATGTCAAAACGTTCTTTACTATATACCAATCCAAAATTATACCCAATTGAATTTTCAAAATTATATAATATATCAGATTCTGATCCAAACATTTTAACAATTTCAATTGATCCAAATCAATCAGTTTATTCAGCTAAACAAATTAAATATTCTTTTTCAAATGATGTAATTCCATCAAGCTTAAAAGATATTGGTATATTTCATATAACTTGGAGAAAAGAAAATATTACTACTACTACTACTACTAATAATAATAATAATTCAATATCGTCATCTCTTTTATATGAATGGAATAATTGGATTCCAACAGGTTTAACAATTAATGTAGCTCCACAGAATACTAATACTTGGAAATATTATTATTTAAATTCAATTGATTTTATAAATTCTTTATTCAATATATTAGATTTACCAATTAATTCTCATAAACCAGTTTTTCAAAAAGAATGGTATACTTATAATATTGAATTGAATAATCCAAATATTAATTTAATTTTAAATAATTGGCTTAAAATTAATAATTTAATAATTAATGATAATGATAATGATATAAATAATGATTCATTAGATGCTTTTGAAATTATTTTAAATAATAATTTATTAAATATTTATTTTTATTATACAAATGAAAATGCAAATTCAATTTCATTAAATAAAAATTTAAATTTAATTCAAGAATTAGCCCTTATAACAGAAATGGAAAATATTAATAATTTAGATAATTCATTAAATGCTGATAGATTTGTTCAAGGTTTAAATGGTAATTTAATTGATAATGAATTTAAATTATCTTCAATAATGTTTTATTTTTCAAATTATATTTCAAATAATAATTTATCTTTTAATATAAATATAAATCAATTAAAAAATCCTTCATTACATCCAATAATTGATTATAAAATAAATAATAATTTTAATAATAATAAATTACTAAATATTTATCCAAATGATCCATCAATTTTAAATAATTTAAATTGTTCATTACATTTAGAGACTATTTTATCAAATGATTATATAATTGATAAATATGAAATTCAAAGAATAATTAATAATAATAATAATAATAAAAATGATTTTTGTATTAAAAATTTAAATTATATTTCAAATAATGGAATGGATTTAGAATTACCATCTTATAAAATTAATGAATGGGGTAATATAATTGATTTAACAATTGATGAATCTTGTATTTTATTAAATAATGGTGAATTTCATTTACCAATTCATTTAAGATATTCATTACCAAATTTAAATGATAATTTTAATTCATTAAAAAATCCTTTAAATTCACTTTATTGGGAATGTCCTATAGATAATGAAACTTCTTATCAAATTTCAAAATCTTTTTATACAGATGATGGTAGATTTTCAATCTTAGATGATGAAAATGGGAAATTTTCTACAAGACGTTATTATTTTCAACAAGATAAACCATCTTTAAATTATACTGTACTAGCTCCATCAGGTAACTTGTCGTATGAAAAAGAAATTGATAGCATTACAGCTTTAATTGTTATATTTGGTACCTTATTTCTTTTCAAATGTTGTTTCTATAAATAAATTTGAATTTTTTTTTATTTTTCAATTTTTTTTTAAATTTTTTTTTTTTAAATTTTTTTAATTTTCTCTTAATAAATTAATAGGTGATGATTTATTTATCTATCAGTCAGTCTATAATTCTCTACGCCGATGATATGATTGATATCTCAATCCTTTGCTATTTAACATTAATACATAGATATATATATTTTACTTCCGTAACTTCATAAATCTTGTTATAATATTGTTTAAATAACCTCTTTAGATATTATTATTTAAACATCTTGCTTTCATATATATATATCTATATATATCCCTTCAAGTGAACTTATCAAATTTTATCTCGGAGCAAAGCCCTTCCCCTGATTATTTCAATTTATTTTATTGATATCCCCCCGATCGGACCACGTTATTACTATTTATTATACACTCGTTGCCTTTACCCATTTAAACAACCTAGCTTATACAAACATATTTTTTGCATTAACTTTATACATTCATTCCATAATAACTAATCAAAAATAAAATCGAATAAGTCCAATTTTATTTTATTGCTAATAATAGTTACTATTAATTTACACACCCCTGTTGGTTGTTGCCATATATACGAGAAATACAATACAAAAATTTTAATTTTTTTTTTCTCCCTCATCGAAAAGGGGAATTCACTCACTAAATAAATAAGCTATAGCCATTTCAATTAATTAACTGCATTAAAATAAACTAATAATAGCAATAATATTTTTATATTAATTTACATTTATTTCACAAATTTTACACTTGAAAATTTGCTTTCATTAATCCAAAATTATTGTTAAATTAAAGAAGAAGAACAAAAATTTAGAAGTTCAAAAGTTCAAAAGTTCAAAAAAAAAATACCTTTTTCTCCTTTAAATAATGTCTAATGCTAATTATTCAAATCCCAATACTCCAAATTTAAATATGATTTCAAATGGAAGTTCAAATACAAATTTATCTCATATCATTCCACGTTCAAACTCTGTTTCCGAAATGATGGATATTCAAGATAGGTTAATTCGGAAACCAAGCAATAAACCTGGTTCTTATATGAATACATTAAAAAGAAATAGCAATAGTTTTACTGATGGATATCCACAATATCAGATTCAACAACAACAAAGTTATAAAAATTATCATTCAAATGTATCATATAATCATCAAAAACATCATAATCATCCAAATCAATACCAAAATACAAAACAACAATTATACCCACAATCAAATTCAAATCAAGGAAGAAGATCATCGAAACATTATCATAGCAATTATCAACCTTATATGCAACAATACTCTAATCAATATCCTAATCAATATCCTAATCAATATCAGCAGCCAATTTCTCAACAATATCAACCAAATGTTCAACCTTTAAAACAAAACTATTTATCAAATTATCAGCCTCAACAACAAATTTCAAAACCACTAGCACCACCTTCTTCATCATCCTTTCCACAACACCAGCAACAACAACAACAACAACAACAACAACAACAACAACCGCAACAGCAATCACAGCAAATATATCCAAGACAAAAGCAAAAATCTTATTCTAGGAGGTATAATAATATGCCAACGCAGAGACCGATCCAACCAAATCATAGAGCATCCCCTAAACAATCAACTCCGCAAAACTCTTTTTATAGTAATCCAAATGCACAAACACCAAGTTCAAATTTACACATTCCTCAACGTTCGGCAAATAGACCTTATTATCATCATCCTTCACAACAACAACAACAACAACAACAAAGTTATTCTTCTTTACGCTTGCAAACTCAACAACCCCGTGATTTAAGTACAAATAATAATTCAACATTTACTCCAACTGAGGTTCATAATAAATCATCTCCTTCAACTTCAACTACTGTAACGACTGAATCTTCATCAAGTATTGATAAAACTTTGATCAAACAAATAACTCCTTTAAATCAAACTTCAATAGATAATAATAATAATATTATTATTACTACTATTGATAATAATAATATTGTTGTAACTCCAATCACTGATATCTCAAGTAATGAAAATTTAGAAAATTTTAATTCTAAACCTGTTCCATCAGCTACACCAATTGCTTTTTCAACTACACCGATTGTCAACAAAAATATTCTAAATAATAATTCTACAAGCATACAACCTTTAAAACCAGTGTCAATACCTTTACCGACACCATCTCCTATACCAATGACCAATTACGTTGTTGAAGAAAAAAAGAAAGGATTTTTTAGAAGAGTATTTTCACGTTCAAAGAGTACCAAAGTAACTAGTAGTAATAGCAGTAGGAACAATAATAATAATGATACTAATATTGATAATGAAATTCCAGGATTACCAAGAACTTCATCTTTTGCCTCAATTTCATCAAATAGATCAAAATTTTCACTTAAAAGATTATCTCTTATTAGAACACATTCAAGAAGCAGTAGTCCATCAATGTCAAGATCTTCATCATTTGTTAATATGGTAAAACAACCATTTCAATCTCAATCTCAATTACAGTCACAGTTACAAACACAAGCACAATCTCAAGCACAGAAAAAACAATGGATGCAACCACAATTGAAATCACAATCCCAACCCCAATTAGACCAACTACACTCAAAACAACCAGTTGTCGAATCATTTAGAAAATTTACCCCTGTTCAAGAAACCAAAGAAAATGAACTTTCATTTTCAACATTAACTAATGAGCCAATTACATCAACTACAATTTCACCAATATTATCAAATGAATCATTTACAAGATCACCGACTAAAAATTCAATTCTTGGTATTAAAAGTAATAATGATGAATCTTTATTATCAATAGGGAGCAATCGCATAAATAATGATGAAAATGCTGAAAATGATGACACAATCACAAACATTGAGAATGATAATTCTTTTTTAACAATTAGTAAAATTGATAGTAAAATTGGTGATGATTCAGAATTATTAGAATTAGGATATCTTTCAACTGTTGCCGGTTTAGGTGAAACTAATTTTTTTAATTATAACTTGAATAAAACTCAAACAAATAAAAGTATTGAAACTTCATCAACTATCAAAAAAGAAATTAAAGTTAAAGAGAAAAAGAAAGGATTAGTTGAAACTTTAACTAGAAAATTATCATTTGTTAAATTACGTGAACGTTTTGATTTTTCATTTGATGAAAATTTAGATGAAAATGAAGGTTATAAAGGTAAAAATATTTTAAATGATGATGATTACGATGATAATTTTAATGCTGATTTAGGTTATGATTCAAATTATTTCCAAAATTTAAAAACAATAAATTTACCCGTTATTTATGAACCTAAACATGATTTAATTAATAAAAATAATTTGAAAAGTTGTATAAAGGAAGATTTAATTAAATCTAATCAACAAATTAAAGTTGGATTCAATGAAGAGATTAATTATGGAATTACATTTGGTAATGAATTATATGATCGTTCAAATCCTGATATGAAAAAAGTATATATCATGATGACTTATTATCCACGTGAAATACGTGCAATTCATATAGAATTAAACGAATTTAAAAAAAATGAAATGAAAGTTGATCCAGAAAGTGAGCAATTTACACATACATTCTTAGTATAATATATACTAAGAAAGATAGAAAATATAATTGAACTATTTGAAAGAAAGAAAGAAAAAAAAAATTGTATTAAAATTTACTATTATTAAATTAAACTTTGTATTTACATTAAAATATTAATTATCTTATTTTATCGTACATAAATATATATATGTATATATAATTAATTTAACTACCCCTGTAAGTTGAATACCCATAATTACTTAATAATAATGGTATATGATAATGATTATCAAGAGATTCTGGTATTTGAAAGACGATATCAACATATGGAAAAAAAGTTTCTCTTTTTAAATTGTTAAAATATTCTAATGTGTTAAATTTAACTTTATAAATTCCAGGGCGTAAATTTGATATAATCCAATTGGTTTCTACATCTGATGGATTAATTAAATTCCATGATTTTACACGACCATCGTTATTCGTCAATGCAGTTGCAATCGGTTTATCAATTTTTGGATTTTTTGATAAATAATAAAGTTCACAAACAACATTTGATGCTGGACGACCAGTTGTTGTGTCTAAAATATGGCATGTGATTGGTGATATAGACATGGCTATTATATTTCGTTCTTTTTTCTAGTTCAATATGCTATGTTAGATGAATGTATCAGTAGAACAGAAACGATAGATTAAAAATTCGGTTTACATCTATTTATGTATGTATGTAATAGAAAAGACGAAAAAATTCAAATGGTTAAATTTGATCGGTGATGTCCGAATCTGTATCAGTAACTAACTAAATATTTGTATAAATAAATATTAAACAACATCGTCTTTTCTTCTTCCTCCCTATTCTTTTTTCCATATATTTTATGATTCATACGGGACATATTGAATCTTGTGTTAAATACAGTAACTTGTTTATAAAATTTATAATAACTATGGACATAAATAAATGTCTATTTAATAAATCATTTTGTATGTAACATTATTGCGCATCTGAGGAACATGAATTTGGCGTTTCTTTATCTGCAATAATCATTTGAAAATATATTTAACTTTCTTGTGTTAAACTTTTTCTGTGTCATTGTATAATATGATTCCTTAGGATATGAATAATTTAAAGTTAATACATGCAGCTAAGAAGAAATTGCAAGAGAATACACATATTGATCCCGTTGTTGATGACAAACGTATTGCATTTCGAATCAGGAAGGAAAAAGGTTTTGGTGTTATTGATTATTATGTACCACGAATATTCCATCTGTGTTCAACTTTAGAGCAAGGAGTATATATGGATATTGCTCAATGTGATCTAATTGAAACCAAGTATGTTTCTGAAATTTACAAAAATGAAGGTGTTGGAATGGATAAAGAAAATGTTCGAATGTTAAACAATTGGCCTATAAAAAATATTAAAGTTGTTGGTAGAGTTGTGAATATTTTAAAAAATGTGTCATCATGGATCTTACATGTTGATGATGGATCATTCGAAAGAGGATCCCTTGAGATTAAAATTGATAAACGGGTTTGGATTATGATGGAAGTTGAAAATTCTTGTGTTGGTTTGAAAATTGGATGGACAGTTGCAGTTTATGGAAGTATTTCAAGGATCAGATATGATGAAAATTACGTGGCTATTCAAGCAGATCGTATTTATATGGTTGGTAGAAAGGGTGAAGGATTACAACAACAACTTGAATGGTGGAAAAGTGTTATTGAAGTAAGAGAAGTTATGAAATCGCCATGGGTGTTAGATATGCAATCACAAAATGCAATGGAGGCATTGCATTCTTTACAGAAACAAGAAGAAGATTTGGATTCTTTTAAGGATTCTTGTGAATCGTCTAGTCAATCACAACCACAACCACAAATAGATGTTATTACTATTGATGATGAAGAACGTGAGATGAAGGTTATGGTTAATAACCGACTCGTAAGTGCCCAGGAATACTCTACTAGGAAATGGAGTAGAGCCCCTGATTTTTCCATGGGAACACCCTCATTATTAGAGATGACTATAATGCGAGAGTTTGTGAATTTAACCGCTTCTTACAAACCGACTGAGAATTCCTTTGACGGTCTCACGATGGAGGTATCTGATTTATACAAAAAGTATTCAGTAACTACAGTTCTTAACACAATGGTATTAGGTATCTTTGTAGAGAATGCTGCCGGACTTGCTGATGATTCTGCTGTGTATGATCAATGGCGGTCACTGCATTTCCAAGAGAGCAAACAG
The DNA here is from genome assembly GCA_023629255.1 of Pichia sp. PB3310. Classification (NCBI taxonomy): domain Eukaryota; kingdom Fungi; phylum Ascomycota; class Pichiomycetes; order Pichiales; family Pichiaceae; genus Pichia; species Pichia sp. PB3310. The sequence goes on from JAMAJE010000114.1 coordinate 46,800, forward strand.
ATGCTTTTGTTCAGTACATTGAAACGATTGGAGCAACAACAAGCTATAACATTGGATGTATCTAAATTAATCATTGGACTTACACCTTTCCAAGCCGCTGTTCAAGGTGTAGTGAAGTTGTTTCATGGGATGGCATCTTTGCGGGAGTCAGAAGTAAAACTAGGTCGCGTGGCCAGGGCGTTGTGGAGGGGAGTTTCCAGGGCAGCATCAATAGGTATTGTGGGTGAGCTTATAACGCGTGGAGCGGTGGACCATGAGTGGGTTTTCGAAAGTAGTAAAGATCGCTGGACGTGGATACTATTACAATAATAGTAAGTTTGAAAGTAATAAGAATAATTGTATACTAATAATTTTACATATTCATATAAATATTTATCTATAGAGTTCATAATCGAATATGAAGGGAAGAAGACAAAGGTCTAGTTCTATAGTTTCGAATATTGCCTTTAATGTGCCCATTTTAGATCAATTTGAACAACTTAAACCAGAATCAGAATCACAACATTTTCACAATCATGGACGTTCACACTCATTCTCTTTGTTATCATCAAAATCAGTTAACAATCTACAAGAGAATTATATAATAACGCCTCTACTTAAAGATGAGAAATCTGAGGTATGGAATCATTTACAACAAAGTAATGAAAACAATATTGATTTTGATTTGATTGATGAAATTGTTATTGAAAACCTTGAATCAAATATAAGTAATAATCAATCTGTATTGAAAACAACTGATTTCTTGAATATTTTAAATCATACAAAAACTCAAAATGATTCATTTATACAGGATGTTGAAAATATTATTCATCAATTGGATTCTTTATTGTCAATTCATAATAATGTAACAATTCAAACAAGAGATTTTCAGTCTGAATCTAATCAACTGATTCAAGAATTAAATGTTGTTGAATCTTTATATTCTGAATTATCTGACAAATTCGATTATTTTAAAGATTTAGATTCAATTGTGAAAAAATTAAATACAGTTAACAATTCAAAAATTGTACTTAAATCGAGTTTCCATGACAATATATTAATTAAATTAGATAACTGTATTAAATTTGTTAATAATCCAAAATATGAAAATTATAAAGACATTACAATGTATAAATATAGATTTAAACAATGTATGATTAGAGCTTTAACGTTGATCAGAAATTATATAATTAATTTTATTAAAAATGTTGAATCAAAAATAATTTCGAAAATTAATGAATTACCAAAGGAAAATAGCAATTCAATTGTGATTGATGCTTTAATTAATAATAATTTTCTCGATAATATGTCTTCAATTTATAATCTTTTCAGTGAAATTTACAAAAGAACAAATGGTAATGATGATTATTTTAATCTTTTGGATGATGTTTATAACCAATATTTTAAGACAAGAGGAAATTTAATTAATAATTATATAATAAGCCCACAAATGAAAAACATTAATTTTAATTTGAATTTAATTGATTTGTCAAACTCAAACTTAAAGTTTTTTATGAAATTAATTGATAAAGAATTTGAAATTTTCAAAAGTTTATTCTTTTTACCTCCAAATGAAATTAATGAATTAATTGATAATTCAACAAACTTAACAGTCTGCTATAAATTTTTTGAATCGACTATTTTAGATCATTTATATTATTTATTAAGAAATAAAATTTTAAGAGAAACTAATATAAATTCATTGTGTGAGTTAATTACTTTAATCAATTCTTATAGTGAATCAGAAAACTTAAATTTCGAATTTTCTCAATATTTGAATTTACAGCTTAATAGAATTAATTATGAAGAATTATTAAAACCTATTTTAGAAGATGCACAAACAAGGTTAGTTTTCAGAATTCAAAAATATGTTGAAACAAATATTGTCAATTATAAAAAAACTGGTAAAGAATTAATTATTACTAATAAACCAGTAAAGTCATCAGATGATGATAAAAATGATTTTATTAATAACAATTTAGTTTTGAATTCAAATATGGTATACCCACCTATAATTTGTTCAATTAAACTATTAACCAAAATTTATCAATTATTGAATCAATCAATCTTTGATGATATAACCTCATCTGTTGTTCATTTATCATTATTGTCTTTAAAGAATAATTTCAATAATAATTCTACTTTAGATTGTAAATTGTATCAAATTAGATCACTTATTTTATTTAAAGAGTATATTAACACATTTGATATAGAACATGCAAGAAAAGAAACCGTTTTAGATTTTTCAGGCTTACAAAATCTTTATTCGAAATTTTTAGGACGACAAAATAAAATTGAATTGAAATCAACTGATCACGAAAGTTTATTTAATACAATTTTGGGTTCCATACCAAAAGTTATAAATGATTATGTTGATTGTAGAATTGAATTACAAATTGAAATTAGAAATGTGGTTCATGAATTTATTGAAATAAGTTCAAAGAATTTCATTGAACCTTTATTGATAGATTCAACAGATTCTTTAAATGTTGAAAGTTTAAATAAAATCAATGAAAAATTTATATTTAATATTAAAACTGAACTTCCAAGATTAAAAATACTTATACAAGACTATATTAAAGATAATAAAACAAAAATATTCTTGCTTGATGGTATAAAAGAAGAAATTCAGGCCGAATATTCAAAATTTTATAAAATGATTAATGAATCAAATAATGGTGAACTAATAGCCGAATTAATGGATAATGATGAAATCATTAAAATTTGGGCAGATACTGTTAGATTATTATTTATCAATGATGACGATGAGGATAGAGAAAATGAGCAAAACTTAAACGAATTAAAAGATATTCAAAAAGATCTTGAAAATATGGATGTCAGGTCACTAGATGCAGACTCTGTTGTTACCTCCACAATTTCCAAATAATTTTACTTACTAGAAATAAATCTGTAAATTTGTAAATTTAAATATGATTTTTTTTTTCATCCTTGAAATTATAAAAAAAATTTGGAAACCTGTATATTACAGACGTGTAATTGCTTCTTCATCATCAAATACATTATAGGCATTATCCGCAAGTATTCTATTGAGTTCTTTTTTAATAAATGTAAGTTTGGATGGATCAATTAGAAGGTGTGTATCATCAAGTTCTTCAATAACTATGTCTCTATAATCTTGATCTATTTTTACTACAAGTGATTTTATAGATGGATCACACTTTATCAACATTCCTTTTATTGCTCTTGCCATTGTAGATTTTTGTAATGTTTATTGAGATAAGCTAATTTTGAAATGCAAAAGAAAGATGTTTAATTCATTTAGTTGGTTGTTATGCAGATGAGATCAAGGTTTTTTTTATCCGCGTTTGGCAAATTCATGTCATGTTGCTCTATAAAATATACAGGTGGCCCAGCTTCTGAATTATGATTGATGATGAGGTATCAATTATCAATGTTTTCCATTATTCATGAATTGTCAGAACATATCAATGTCGGAGAAGACACCAAAGTACATAAATGATATTGCAGACAACCGGATGATTGAAAATGATATTGAAAATCATAAAGAAAATGGCAGTTTCAAAGAAATTCCACAACTTAATTTAAATATGCATAGTGATGATGATGACTTTGCAGATTATGAATTGTATACCAATAATGATACTAAAGCTAAAGATACTATCGATAAAGGCGATCTAAGCGTCTACAATGACAACAAAAAAAGCAATAATTTATCCGACAATTGTGACAGTAGTCACGATGACAAGGATGATGAAGACGAAGAAGAGGAAGACGAAGAAGAAGGAGACGAAGAAGAAGAAGAAGAAGAAGAAGAAGAAGAAGAAGATGATGATGATGAAGAAGATGATACTCCTCCGCATTTTAAATACAAACGAATAACGGGCTTACCACCTAGATTTTTCAATAATGATCCAATAAGCACATGTTATGTGAATTCTAATTTTTACATTTTTGCTACACATTCAGGTATAATGTTATTTTGTGATTTAAATTTCAAAACAATAAAAATGTTTAAAGCTCATACATCATCAATATTATGTCTTGATTATGATGGTGAATATTTTGCATCTTGTTCAATGGATGGTACGGTAATAATTGGATTAATGACAAAATCTAATAATACATTTATAATCAATGATTTAGATATGGTTAAATTTAATTTTCAACGTCCAATTCATGCGATTTCATTGAATAAACCATATTCTAAAACAAAGGGGTTTTTTTGCGGTGGTACAAGTGGTAACGTTATTCATTGTAGTAGAAACTGGTTAAATCAACGTGTTGATAAGATTATTGACAAAGACGGCGGTTGTATTACGTTAATAAAATCCGAGAATGATTTATTGATATGGTGCAATAACAAAGGTATAACTATATCACAAATTAGTACACAGAAACAATTATTACATCTTGATGTTCCTGCAAGTATTACTAGACCTGAACTTTATTGGCCTAAGCTTCAATTTATTGATGATGATGGGTTAATAATTGGATGGTTAGATCATGTATGGAGTTTAAAGATTTTAAACTCAAAGGTATCTACTAGTGGTAGTAGTAATCATAACAATATTTTGAATAGTGCAGCATCAACATTTACGCAGTCTTATGAAGAAAAAAAAATTGAAATTTTATTCAACAAAAGATTATCAGATTGTATGATTGCTGGTATTTCAGAATATAACCATACTTTATTAATATTAAATTATTTACCAAAAGTTGGAAAGAATCAATATTTTCCACCAGAATTGAAACTTTTGGATAATTTTTCATTTGAAGAAATAAGTGTTGAAGGTTTACTGATTAAAAATTTTGAAGGTCTTGGTATAAATGATTATCAATTATTAGAAGCTAATTATATGCATATTGATGATAGAAAATGGGTCTTAATTAGTCCTAATGATTCAATTATTATTGAACCCTATAATATGAATGATAAAATTACATGGTTTGTAGAAAATAACAGATTTTTTGAAGCTTGGAAAATAAGTGAACCATGGATTTCTAAATGGGAAAGGCTTGATATTGGTGAAAAATATTTAAAGAATTTGATTGATTCAAATTTTTGGGTTGATGCAATGAATTTTTTACCTAAACTATTAGAACTTCCAGATGTGGAGGAAACGGATAGTTATGAATATGAAACTAAGGTTGTTGCAAAATGGAATTTTTGGCTTAACTTCCTGTATGAAAAAAGAATTCTAACATTATATTATAAAATATTACCGATAAATCCATTTAATTGTGCTGAACAAATTAAACCAGAATATTATGAAGTAATATTACATGATTTACTTAGACAAAAACAATATACGATTTTTATCAATTTGTTGAACAATTGGAACCATTCATTATTTGATGTTAAAGATATTCAACTGGATTTAAATGAATTACTTGAAGAAAGTAATGACTCAGAAGATTTAAAGGATTTACGTGAAGTGTACATTAGTTTAAGTTTAGAATTAGATGAACCTAATAATTGTGTTAAACAAATGATTATTTTACAAAATGACAAATTAATGGAATTTTTGGATGAACATCATTTACTTACATCATATTTAAATAAATTACCTGAAATTATATTAATTGGGGTAAATGAGGTTTTTATTAAAGAAAAAAATTATATAAAATTAAAGGAAAACAGCCGCTTATTTGAAAATATACAAATATTAGTTGAAAATGTTCATGAAATATTACCTGTGAAAATAATTGAAATTTTTAAGGCTGCAAAATTAGACATTATAAATTATTTTTATCTAAAAGAATTAAGAAAAGTAGATAATATTTTAGTTAAAGATTTTGAAGATGAAATAATTTCATTATTTGCAGAATTTAATAAAGATGAACTTTATGATTTTTTGAAGAATCATAAAAAATATTCTATTGATAATGCTATAAAGGTATGTGAAGGATATGAATATTATGATGAGCTGGTTTATTTATTAAGCAAAATTGGAGATAATAAAAAGGCATTAAGTTTAATAATTGATAAAATGGAGGATCCAAATAAGGCAATCAGTTTTGTTTCATCTGTTAATGATCAAGAGTTATGGGATTTTTTACTTGATTATTCAATGAATAAAAGTAAATTTGTTAAAGAATTATTAATAAATGTAGGTAGTTTAGTTGATCCTATACCAGTGGTTAGTCGAATTCCCAAAGGTATATCTATTGATAATTTGAAAGGGATTCTTATCGATATAACTAGAAATATTTCTTTAGATAAAGAAATTTATGATATTGTTTTACAAATTATTTCAAATGAATATATGGATAAGAATGATAAGTTAAGAAATACTAAATTAAAAGGTACTTTGATCAATGAGAAAGAATTAAAAATCATTGATGAAAATATTGATAGTACTTATTTAAGGATTCAAGAAAATGGGAAAGATAAATTTCTCAAAGAAGCAGATGTGATTGGTGAAAAATGGAATGGTGATAGAAAAAATAAGATTGCACATAAATCTTTTTTAAAATATAAACTTTCTTTATAAATCTGAGTATTATATTATGTATTATGTATAGTAAAATTTATTTAATTTATTTATCTTTTTGTTGTTGTTGTTGTTGTTTTTTTTTTCGGTTAATTTCCGAAAAATCTTGCAAAAGGATTGAATGAATTAAAAATTGAACCACTGACAGAAGAAAACATTTCATTAGCAATGTTATTTGCTTTGCCGAATTTATCACATTTGTTATAAGCCATTATATTTGTCATTGATAAAGAAATTGAAATTATAACTAAGATTAAAGAAAGTAATTCTAATTTTAAAATTGCAAATATTCCTAAAATTATCCAAGCAACGGGTATAATATATAATAAAGCCCAAAATACTTTTGAATCAATTGGATTAATATATCTATTTGGATCAGCATTTTCAAATACCCAAATTGTTTGACCTAATTCATTAGATTCATTCCACCAACGTAAACCAACTAACAATCTACCTGAAATATTCTTAACATTCCAAAAATCCGCTGCTAATAAAAGAATAATAAGAATAAAAAATAATATATAATTAGATGTAAATAACATACCGAAAACATAAATTATTATTGGTGATATACGAAGTATCAGATAAGATAGAAGTGCAATTGGATGGGATGATTCTGATAATTTTTGATAGAGAGTTCTTGTAATTGAAGTATCAGTATCCGGTTGTATAATTTGCTGTTGTTGTTCAGACATTTAATTTTGATAATTTAAAAGTATGTATTATGCGATATAAAATTATTATAGTTTACAATTGATTTATTGAGAGACTTATTTAGAATAAGAAATATGCATCTTACAACAAACATGAATAAAGATTTGCTAGACCGATGGTATTCAAGTTGATTCAGAAAACTTGGCACAGATAAAATTGTGGGTCGATCGACCATAGTTTTTTTTTTTTTTCTTGTTTACCCTTTGTTTACCAGGTAAATTTTATTGGCGGTCGGTCTTTTATTATAAGATGCATACAGCATACATACATCATATATCTGTCATCGCTTTGTGATTAAATAGACCCCTCAGATGCTTTTCTTTTAAGAATTATTTTTTTAACCTAATAAATGTCTTTAATAATATATATTATTCGTTTTAATTACTCGTTACTTTAAACTCCAAGGATTCTATTTGTTTGAAAAATCAATTTAGTAAATTACAATGGATTTATTTAGTAATTTCATTTCCTTAAACAAGAAACCTTTTTGAACATACATACGCAAAGTATCCAATATTTTTTCATTTTTTAAAAATTATCTCAAGTGGATAAAAAATCAAAATGAGTTGGTTCCAAATTATAGAATATTATATTTATTCCTTAGTTATATGCATGCTTAATAATAAATTATTTTCATAAAAACCGAAGAATTTAGTTGATAAGAACTTGTTCGGATGTATAAATATATATATATATATATTACCAATCTATGGTTGCATGAGCCTCCGAACTCACGCCGAGCGGCTAAAAATTTTAATACCAACTACTATATATATACTATATATATATATATAAAGTTAGATTGATGGATTATATATGTGGATATAGGTGGATAAGAGCGGATAGTTGCGGGTATTTTAGTGCAAAAAAAAGTTTCGATTGTTAATTTCCTCGATTTAGACAGAGAAGTAAATAAAAAAAAAATATGAGGAATTTTTTTTTTTTTTTTTTTTTTGGAATAATAGTATAATGAATAAAATTTCATGACAGCAATAATACCCATCTTTGGTCTTTGGTCTTTAGTCTTTGGTCTTCGTCATTTTATTTTTCTTTTTCTTTATTTCTTCATCATCTTTTATTCTTTTCTTTCCTGTTTATCATTCTTGCTTATTGGTTCTTTCGATTATCAAAAAAAATATTTGATTCATTGACAAAACTGCACATTGTAAAATGTCACAGAATATTACAAATACGGATTCGACAAATTTGTCAGACAAAGATTCTTCCTCTGATTCACCAGATAATCTTAACAATTCTGTTCAAGAATTTACAGGAAATGGTTTAAATAATGATTTAGAAAATGCTTCTGTTGAAACTGATGAAGAAAAATTAATGAGAGTTGAAACTCATTCACAATTATCAAGAGAATTATCAAGAAAATTAACAGGTGCAAATAATATTCATATTGATGATTCAACTCCAATTCCAAAAATGGGTAAAGATATGGATTATCCACCAATGTTACCAGATTCTTCTTTATATACTGTTTCATTCGATGGTCCTGATGATCCTATTCATCCTCATAATTGGCCACTTAAAACTAAATTACTTCAATGTTCAGTAATTGGTTTTAATACTTTTTGTATTGCATTTGGTTCTGCTATTTTTGCTCAAGCTGTTATACCTTTATCTAAAATTTATCATGTTCATTATGTTGTTACAACTTTATCAATTACATTATACGTTTTAGGTTTTGCTACAGGTCCAGTTGTTTGGGCTCCATTATCTGAATTATATGGTAGAAGGCCAGTTATTGTTGTATCATCTTTAGCATTTTGTTGTTTTAATTTTGCTGTTGCAGTTTCTGATAGATTAGAATCAATTCTAATTTGTAGATTCTTTGCAGGTTGTTTAGGTGCTGCTCCATTAGTTGTTGTCCCTGCTTCATTTGCTGATATGTTTGGTAATGAAACTAGAGGTACCGCAATTGTTATATTCTCAATGTGCGTTTTTGTTGGTCCTTTACTTGCACCATTTATTGGTGGTTTTACTGTCGCAAATCAAAGTTTAGGTTGGAGATGGACTGAATTTATTACAGGTATTTTAAGTGCTGCATCGTTTGTTACAATTATTCTTTTTGAAACTGAAACTCATCATCCAATTATTTTAGTTAATAAAGCAAGAGAAATTAGAAGAAGGACAGGTAATTGGGGTATTCATGCTCCACATGATGAATTTACTTTAACTATTAAAGAAATCGTTGAAAATAATTTAACAAGACCAATTAAAATGTTATTTCAAGAACCAATTTTATTCTTTATTACTATTTATAATGCTTTCATTTATGGTATGATTTATCTTTTCCTTGAAGCTTATCCAATTGTCTTTGCTGAAGGTTATAAAATGGCACCAGGTGTTGCAGAATTACCATATTTTGGTTTAGTTATTGGTCAAACTATTGGTGGGCTTTACTGTATTTATGCAGAAAGAGCTTATAATAGAAAAATGAGAGAAAGTGGTGGTAAAATTATTCCTGAAAATAGATTACCTCCAATGTTAGTTGGTGGTATCTGTTTCCCAATTGGTTTATTATGGTTTTGCTGGACTGGTAATTATCCTGATAAAGTTCATTGGATGGTCCCAACTGCTTCAGGTATTTTCACTGGTTTTGGTTTAATTGCAATTTTTAATCCTTCAATAAATTATATTATTGATGCTTATTTAGTATTTGCAGCTTCTGCAATGGCAGCAAATGCATTTTTAAGATCAATTTTTGGTGCTGTTTTCCCATTATTTGCAAGTTTTATGTTTAAAAATATGGGTACTAATTGGGCTGGTTTATTATTAGGTTTATTTGCAATCGTTTTAATTGCATGTCCATTAGCTTTTATGAAATGGGGTAAACAATTGAGACAAAAAAGTAAATATGCATTCGATCTGTGATTTATTTAGCTGAATATACAGCTTCAAATCAAAAACACAAAAATGATCTAGCAAATTTCAATTAGCAACTGCTAAAAAAATTTACTATCAAACATTAATAATATAATTACTTACAATTAATATTTAATAATTTTATGAACGATACATTTAATATAATATAGCACACCTATATATACCCTAATAATTTTATAACCACTCTTTTTATAAAACTTGAATTCCTTTAATAAATATTTTTTTTTACATACATTAGCTAAACATGCACTTTGATGTTCAATTAACTGGCTTAAAGTTTCTTATATATAATTTCTGAATCCCATAATATAAATAAAATGAAGTCTGATTAATGTATCCTTTTCTTTCCCCTTGATAATATGTCTTTTGCGCAGAAACTTACAATAAACATTTATTTTCTTCTTTACTTCTTTCCTCAAACTCTGTCATCTTTCATAGTAGTTTATTTTATAAGACCACGAGTAGAGGTGCATATAAAGCTATGTTGGTGCTACAAAAATCGCAAAAGCACTGTAGTGCCACCTTCTTAATTGGGGAAATATACGTGATTATTTAGAAAATGTTGGTAATTTTAAACTAATTTAATATTTGAAGCAAATATCAGACAGATGTTTAGAACCTTGCTTACCTATTAATACAAGTTTTTTGCCTTTGAATGTTATTCTTCATAGTTTAAAGTAACTTTTGTAACAGTTATAACGTCCACTATAATTTAAGATATTCTCTTAATCATTGCTCAAATAGAAAATCGACGATCGACGTAAGCATTAATTACGTAACCAGCACAGCCGCGAAATATAGAACCATGCATTATTAGATTTTGGTCTTATAGTGCTAAAACTGGAACTATAGTGCTTTCGGCTCAAAAGTGACACTTCGCTAGTGCAAGCTTGCAGTTCTAACCAGGAGCATTTTTTTTATGCGGAAAAAGAAGAAACCAATCTGGAAAATTTCCTCAACTTCTAAGAATTTTATGTTTTCTATGATTTTTGTCAATAAATTGTTTAATCTTAATGCTTTGCCTAAATAGCAGTTATTTATAAAAGAAGCCTAATATGCCACCAAAAAATCACAAGGAAACCAACGATGAGCAAAAAATGCAAGCCATTGTTTTGGCAGATTCCTTCCAGACTAGATTTATGCCATTGACATCAGTTAAACCAAGATGTTTATTACCATTAGCAAATACTCCTTTAATTGATTATACATTAGAATTTTTAGCTCAAACTAATACAGTTGATGAAATTTATATTATGTGTTGTTCACATGCTGATCAAATTCAAGAATATATAGATTCTTCTAAATGGGTTAGTTTATCATCTCCATTTAAAAAAATTCAAACAATTTCATCAAAAGAATCAAGATCAGTTGGTGATGCAATGAGAGATATTGATTCAAGAGGTTTAATAACAGGTGATTTTATACTTATTTCTGGTGATGTTGTTACAAATTTAGATATTTCTATGGTTTTAGAAAATCATAAAACTTATAAACAAAATGATCGTGATTATATTTGTACAATGGTTTTAACTCAAGCTGCTCCAATGCATCGTTCAAGATCAATAATTGAACCTGCATGTTTCATTATGGATAAAGCAACTAATAGATGTTTATATTATCAAGATTTACCTCCAATTAATGGTAAAAAAACTTCAGTTAATATTGATCCAGAGGTTTTAGAAGACATTGAAGAATTTGAAATTAATAATAATCTAATTGATTGTCATGTTGATATTTGTACTGCAACTGTTCCAACAATTTTTCAAGAAAATTTCGATTATCAAACTTTAAGATCTGATTTTGTTAAAGGTGTTTTAGGTAGTGATTTATTGAAAAAACATATTTATTCTTACATTACTAAAGATCAATATTCTGCGAGAGTGGAAAGTTGGCAAACTTATGATGGTATTTCTCAAGATATTATTGAAAGGTGGTGTTATCCAATTGTCCCAGAAAGAAATTTATTACAAGATCAAACATATACTTATGATACTCAACATATTTATAAAGAAAATAATGTGATACTTTCACAATCATGTAAATTAATATCCGGTGTGGTTATTGGTCAAGATTCTTTTGTTGGTGATAAAACTGAGATTGAAAATTCAGTTATTGGTAGATCATGTAAAATTGGTTCAAATGTAATTATTGAAAATTCTTATATTTGGGATGGTGCAGTTATTGAAGACAACTGTATAATTAAACATTCAATTGTTGCAAATGATTCATTAATTAGAAAAAACGTTATATTGAGTTCTGGTTCAGTTATAGGTTTTGGAGTTGTTATTGATGAAAATGTTATTGTTGGAAATAATGTTAAAATTATAAAAGATCAAATTAATGAACAATTTTCCAGTACGGCTATATCAACTGTTTCATCAGATTTAGATACTGATGAAGAAGATCAAGAATTTAGTAAGTCTTCGAATACCCCTAATACATCAATTTGTGATCCATCTGTTGTTGGTTATAATGGTGTCGGTTTCTTATATGAAGAAAAGGAATATCAAAATGATGATGTATTAAGTGGTGGTATCGTTTATGAGATGGCTGAACTTAATCTTTCTGATGCTTCTATTGCATCAAGTACATTTACCGTACATCATTCAAATAAGAAGAAAAGAAGAACGCATTCATCTGCGAGTGGTTTCATTTCTGAAGATGAAGGAGAAAACTTTGACCAAGAAGCTATTGCAACAGTTGAACGTGCAATGGAAAATAATCATGATTTAGACACTGCAATGTTGGAATTAAATACTTTACGTATGAGTATGAATGTTACATATCATGAAGTTCGTGAATCTTCATGTTTAGCGATGATTAAACGTGTTAATCATTTTATTCAAACTGATACATTGAGTGTAAAAGGTGCAGCTGAAAAGATTTTCAGAAAATGGGGGAAAATGTTTGAAAGACAGGTTTTCGATGGTGATGATCAAATTGATTTGTTATTAATTTTGCAGAAAACATGTTATAAATTGGATTCTGATTATAAAGCATTGTTGTTTGGTTGTATTGCTGTTATCTTATATGATATTGATATATTAGATGATGATAATATTATTTCTTGGTGGAATTCTGAAGAATCTAAATCAATGCCAGAAATCAGGGAGAAACTCGCTAAGTGGATTGAAATGTTACAAGCAGATTCAAGTGAAGAAGAAGATGAAGAGGAAAGTGATGAAAGTGATAATGAATAGAACCTATTTTATTAACAAAAAATTTTTTAGAATAAAAATCAAATAATACACTTTTTTAATGATATTTAATATACATTTAATTAAACAGTAAAGTAATAAAAAATAAATCAAATTCTATAAAAAAGGATTCGTTTGAAAAGATAAGAAATTGTTTAATAGATTACAAAATCATTTTCTAAAGATAACAATTTTTCATAATTTCTTTCAAATAATATTAATTTCAGCCTTTCGAGAATATCAATTGATGGGACATCCATACCATTTAATTGGAAAACACCTAAAATTTTTAAAAAATGTCCATAGATTTCAAAATCTTCAATTAATAACGAAACCATTGAAGCTAAATAAATATTCCAATGACAAATAATTGCACAGGATGATCTGTATGGCATTGAATAAATTAAATCAAGAATATCACGTAATAATGATCGAACCTCATCCCTGTCTCTTTTACCGATAAAAAAAAAGGTTATATAAAGTTCAATCCCATGAATGTAAATTAAATTACAATATTTCATTGATAAATCCATTCGGAAATCATCAAGAGGCAATCTTTCATATTTATAACTTTTCTTGATCTCTTGTAATTTCTGAAATAATTCATAGCCATATACTTTAATTTCATGTAAAGTTTGACTTGATTCATTATCATTTAAAATAAAGAAAACAAAATTAAGTCCAGATAATCTAATCCCTCGTGAATTGAAAGTTATTAGAAATTCATCAATACTATCTAATAAACTATTAAGTTCTAAACAATGACCTGACATTAGGTTTATATTATTTTTTGCAATCGCATAATTTATATTTAAAGATAAGCTTGATGGATTTTTCAATTTTTTACCATAAAATCCATTTAATGAACTTAAAGTTGCTAAAAATGATGTATGATTATACCATGCAACAATAATTTCATATAATTCTAATGCTGCTAAATCAAACAAATCTTCTTTATTTGCAGTTTTTTTTAAAATTGAACACTTACTAATCAATTGATAACTCCCATTTAAATGTGCTATCCAGCTTTCATCTGAAGCATTACCAGAAAAGATAATAACAACTGCAAATGTTAGTATCACAAGATCAGAAAATGTTGGAGATGATTCTAATCCCTCTTTTAAATAATCAATACATTGTTTAAAAGCTGGTATTCGAACTCTTGTTTCCCATAGATTAGCCAATATTTGATTATTTGCTTGGTTATAAATTCTAGAAACATGCAAAGAGCAATGATATGTCATGATACTTTGAAAAATAGAACTTTTAGTACCTAACTTAAAACATAAATCCAATACAGACATTAATGAGGATTCCGAGAACAAAACGAACGTATAAAAGAATTTTGTTATCCTTGTAAATGTCCAAACAAAATCAATCATATTTTGATCAGTTAAAGAAATATCGTTATTCAAAATAATTGGATCATTTCTTTCGATCGTGTCTATAAAATAAACACAAGGACCTCCGTCCCATGGTATATCGAATTTATGAAGATCTGGATGTGAAGCTTCATTATATAAATAAATCATCGTTTCATATTCCTTATTGAGAGAATTTAAATAATTCAAATCACTTTGTTCAACTGATATTAAATCGTTAAGTCTTATATTGGAAACTGATAATTGAGAACTCCCATGTTCACTTGAATCTGATTTCGAAGCTTTTGGGGAACTTTGTGATTGGGCGAATAAATACGAAGATGGACTTAAAAATTCTTTTCCATAAATAACTTGTTTTGGTGTTGATGAGCCTGGATTTATGTCTTTATCATTAGCTAATGTATTGCTTTCGTTGACAGTCTTGATAGGGATTGTGGGAGTAACATTTCCATCCTTATTTTTATTTTTATTGTTGTTGGTAATATTGGCATCATCATCAAACAGATATCGGGAATTTCTCATGTCGGTGTAATTTGGATGGCTGTTAATATATGACATTCTATCATAACCGGATAATTGTACATTGATTTCTTGAGGGGAATTTATTAATATCTTGGATTGATCATTGCAAAGATTTTTGGATTTAAAAATCAAATTTTCACTTTCATTGACGATTTGAATATTCTTGTGTTGTAAAGATTGGTTATTGGGTATATTGGTTGATGATTTGTATTTGTCCAGTTTATTCGATGCTGCAGTTTTAGGTTTACTGTTGTTCTTCCAAACAAACGCAGTTCTTGAAGATAAATTTTTATTCAAATTTTTATTTTCAAGAAAAAAGTTAGTAACATAGTTGCATTCAATTCCCTTTTTTAAACATCTGGAGCAAGCAGGAGATTTTTCATCACATTTAACATGAGACTTTTTGCATTGTACACAACCTCTTCTTGAATAATCAGATGTCTTTTTTCTTCTTTTCGTCTGCATTCTCAATTATTCAATCTTTATTCGAGAAATTAATAAATAAAAGTATTTGAAGTCAACAAGATAAAAATTGCTTTTTTGTGTGTGAAGAACTCATACAATCGAATTTGCTTGATGAACACTGTTAACTCAACCTTTTATCAATAACATTTTCTCCAGATAAATTACTGATTTTTTAACCGCTGGCAAGGAACTTTCCTCTTTGGGAAACGATAAAATATCCATCGCTAAAAATTTCTTAGTGAATACTCTAGTAGATCATAATCCAACTAAGTTATGATCTGTCCTTAGCAACTGCGTGCAACATCTTCTTGAAAATTCTGTGTGTTATATGTATTGTGAATTTTGCAAAATATTTTTCATCAATAATTTTTAATGGATTCATTTACATACTTTATCCAGATTATTGAACTATAAAAAACACTTAGAGCTGAAGTCTATTTTTTTTTTCAAAACTTTTTCACTGAAATACCCTTGATGCATGCTAAAATGATATCAGGATATTCTCTACTTCATTTATGTGAGTAAGTCTATTTATATTTTTTATACAGAAATAATTTAATAATAGCTGATTTATTATATCATGATTATGTTACAATTATTTAACAATTTATTTAATGGTATCAAAAATGTTTGTAGGAAGTAAAATATTAATAAAATATTTTTCTTTCGAAATCAAAAGAAAAATTTAATATCAGTAGAAAAAAATAAGAAATTTTATTTTCTGTAAATAAGAGAAGTTGATTAAATTGCTAACATATAAGCAGCTAAAGCAAGAATGAAAGAATTTTCTAATTTATAACCTGAACCTTCATATACTGTGACTGAAGGTTTAGTAGTTGATGAACCTGATACAGGTGATGCTGATAGCGCAGATAGTGCAACTGCTGTTGTAGATCTATTTTCAATACTTGTTGAAACGGCACTTGAAGCATTACCAGTAATTTCAGTTTTTAATGATGTAGTTAAAATGGTTGTAGTACCAGCAACACCAGCAGTAACCATAGTAGCAGTAGTTTCACGATTTTCAGATACCATTGATTTTGTTGTCATTGCACTAATCAATTTGGTGGCAATGGTACCAATTGGGTTTTGGCTTGAAACACCGGATGTAGTACATGGAAGATAAACAATTGTTGAAAGTTCACCAGAAACGCTAGTAGTTACTGTTGTTGCATAAGATTTCGACCAACTGGAAGTTTCGCATTTTGTACATTCAGTTGAAGTCTTAGTTAAAGTAACAATGGTTGATGATGATGGAACGCAAATAATTGTGGTAACAGTAGCACCATAAGTTGTAATAATCGTACTAGTGTATGAGTTAGACCATGTGGTAGTATCGCAAGTTATTTCGGTTGCAGTTGTGATTTTTGTAGCATCTGCAGCAGAAACTGATGATGGAACACAAACAATAGTTGTAACAGTAGTTCCAATTGTAGTAACTACTGTACTGGTAAAAGAATTAGCCCAGGTAGATGTTGAACAAGCAGATGATGGAACTTGTGCCATGGTGTATGTAGTTTTAACAGGTTTACCGTTGGAATCGATAGCAGAGGTGACGATAACAACCGAGGTGGTAAAACTGCCTGTCCATGTAGAAAGAGTGGTTTCTGGTTCTAAGACTGCAATGTCAGTAGTGGTAACGGTGTTGCCACTAGCATCGGT
>JAMAJE010000115.1:0-27359 GCA_023629255.1 Pichia sp. PB3310
CATACAAAACCAACACACACAAAACCAACACATACTAAACCAACACATACTCCTCCAACACACACAAAACCAACACACACAAAACCAACACACACAAAACCAACACACACAAAACCAACACACACAAAACCAACACATACTCCTCCAACACACACAAAACCAACACACACAAAACCAACACACACAAAACCAACACATACTCCTCCAACACACACAAAACCAACACACACAAAACCAACACACACAAAACCAACACATACTCCTCCAACACACACAAAACCAACACACACAAAACCAACACACACAAAACCAACACATACTCCTCCAACACACACAAAACCAACACACACAAAACCAACACATACTCCTCCAACACACACAAAACCAACACATACAAAACCAACACATAGTTCAAAAGCTACTGAAAAACATGTTACCACACATCAACCTGTTTTTGTTACCACAATTACTCATGCTACAACTGTAATTGTTGCTACTTGCAGTAATTCTCCAAGTGTCGTTACTATCGCCGCTAAACCAATCACTGTTACTGTATGTTCTTGTTTTGCTCCAGGCGTTAAGTTTGTACCAGCAACAACAGTTAGTATATTTACCGGTGCCACGATTACAACTCCAGTCACTATTACTAACATCAATGTCCCAACCAAGGTTCAACCGGGTACGACATTGACTACTGCTGTTGTCGTAACAACTGTTGGTAACACTGTCCAAACTACAACTATTGTTAACACTGTTCAGCAAACAGCTCAATTAGACACAACCACTGCTGTTGTCGTAACAACTGTTGGTAACACTGTCCAAACAAAAACTATCGTTAACACTATTCAGCAAACATCTCAATTACACACAACCACTGCTGTTGTCGTAACAACTGTTGGTAATATTGTCCAAACATCAACTATTGTTACCATTGCTCAAGCAGCTCAAACACAGACAGCTACTGCTAATAATATCCAACAAGTAGGCCAGGGTCAAACAACTATTTCAGCAGGAAGTTCGCCTCAAATTCACTCTCAATTTTCCGGTTTAGGTGCACAAAATAGGCCAAACACCCTTTTTACTGGTCTTGGTATTCTTGGTTTACTGAGTTTATTATTTTGAATAATTGATAGCCTTTTACTGTTTAATTTTTTTGATTTTATTTCTTTTCAGTTATAATTTTATTTGTTTTAATATTTTGTTTTTGACTTCAGCAAAATCTTTAAATTTTCTTTGATTTCGGAGAAAACCACTTTTGTGCAAATTTATAATTTTTTAATTCTTTATTGAAATAACAGTAAAAATTTCTATATTAAATATTATTGCTCGTGTTCCTGAACGAATCGCCGAATTGGGAAACCGGTAAATTGGATTTTTTTCAGATCATGGAATTATTTAGTATTGAGTTTTCCTACGTATGTTCAAATATGACAAGATGCTAATTTTTCCAGCACTGTTTTGTTACTAACATATGGAATAAGAAATATCGGTTTTACTTTCTATTCTTTATTCTTTTTATTAAAAATATTCATAGACCATTCAAATAATTGGGTTCTATCAATTCAATTTTTAGAATTGAAAGTAATCTGCAGAAAGTACCAGAAATTCTAAAAACAAAATCAACTAGTTTATCTTAATTTATATTTTTAGTGGCTAAACCAAATGATCTGTGGTTTGGTATATAATTTTGAACAACAGTACAGAAAAGTTAGCAAGGTACAAAAACAGTTTATATCTTATTATATCAATTCAAAATGATTAGTCTTTCAAATTCCAAAAAAGTACATGAAATATTAAAAGAACATCCAATTAATAAATTATGGGTCATATGCTTACAAGAAAAAAGTAACCAAAAAAACAGTTATTTTTGTTTCTGCTTGTTTAAGCACTTTCGTTCTTAATAAATATAAACTCAAGATTTAAATTTTTTTTGAAAAATAGATAATTCGTTCAACTTCTGAATATTTGATCTTTTTTGCTGTCAACTTCTAGAAAAGATATTGTTTAAGTTTGCACGTCTATCAAGTTTAATTAATTTTGATTTTTTTAAAGAAAATTTTTAAGAAAAAATTGCAATCTTTTTCTTTTGCTTTTACAATAATTTAATAAAAGTCTCTGAGTATATATAATACCATTAATCGCTGCTAAAAATAAGTTTAGTGTATACAATGGTATCCTGATTTTGAACAAGTCGACCATTAATAATTAGTGGCAATATAATAAAGTCCATAGATGGCTCGATAGTACTGTTAATTAAAAATTTGGCATAGTGTTTTTTTAGAGTTTTTGTAGTAAAAGAAAAAAGCTAAAGCGCTGAAAACCAGTAATTCATTCATGCAATTGTTTGCTCTGATGAATCATTGGCTGATTAAATTAATTTGGAATTAGAAAAAAAAAATTAAAAATAACAATTTTAATGAAAAAAATTTCAAAATATATTTATAAAAATTTTATGGAATTTCATGTATCTAATTTAATGGTTTATTATATTTATTATTTGATTTATAGCTTTAATTAATTCAAAAAGTTCTAGAAAAATCATATTTTAGCAGTAGTTAAATATACGAATAAAAACGAAAGAGAAGTTTCGATGAGATGAAATATTCTGACATCTGACTTAGAGAAGTAAATTAAACGATTTTCATTCTTACTTCAAAGCTACGACATATTTGGTATATTAAAAAGGATTTACATAATCCGAAACGAATATAAACTATTGAATGAAAACAAATTCATCGAAGAAAACAAATACTTGTTACTGGATAACACTTATTTGAAAGGAAGATGTCCCATTTTTATTTCCTTTGTAAAGCTGTTACAAATTATTCCCATCAAATTTGTTTTGAATAAATATGTTTTTTCATGCTACACTATGGTTTTCCGACTGCGATTCTAACAAGAATTGACCTCTCAAGCTTAATCACGAAGCTACATTGCCAATCGTCAATGCACGATATCATATATTCTTTCAATTATAATTCTAACAAGAATAAATTTATCAAGCTAGGTCACAAGACTATATTTACCTATCGTTTTGACACGATAAAATTTTTCCGAAATATTTATTTTATTCCAATTATGGCCTTGCCCATTCTTATTTAACCCAGGGTTTTTATTCCAGAATTCATTACTAATAGTGGTTTTCCAACTCTAGTGAATTAAAATTATCTAATTTAAAATTTATACCTTAGTGGATGTTGTCATGACAACTGCTTTAAGTAGCTTATGTATAGTAGATTTTATAATTTACAATTCGTTAGTCAAAATAAAAAAAAAACCATATATGTGCATGAATGTAATAGTTAGTAGTAGGCTATATCAATTACTTTTTTTGGACAGTAGTCCATTTTTTCTTAAAATAAATTACAATCATATCAGTTGTTTAAAATGTCTACCCCGAAAAAAGAAGTTCCAAAATCTATCATTTAAAACTCAGCCCATTCACCCAAGTATTGTTATAAGGTACTGGAATTTTTTTTGATAATAAGTTGAGAAGATATGTAACAATTTTAATACATACATTTGTAGCATGATTATCAAATAATTCAAACAAAACTGGTGATAAAATTGATATTTATTCAAAAAAAAAGTATCTATCTATTAGTGATTTAACTTTTTTTGATAATGAATTAAATAATATTCGATAATCATAAATAGGTATGAGATAAAAAACTGTTCCTATTTTCCTACTTCGGATATTTTTTGTTCTGTGAGTTTGCAACCAGAAAATTTTAACGATTCTACTGAACATAATTAAGAAATACGTAATTAACTCTTTAACTAGAATAATGACAGAAGAGTTCAGCGGTTGTTATGAAAAATTATTTTAAATATCTGTTGATGTTTAGTTGTATTTTATTCTCTCCAACCCCACATCTCATAGATAATAATTATTTTATGATGCAGCAAGTCCTAAATTTTTTCAATTTCTATTGTTTATAGAATCGATGTGAAAAATTCGGACTTGAAGGTAGTCGCTGGTATGTTTGACAATTATGCATGTACTCTGCATATATATACACTTATAGTGTTTGATCATCAAGTGCGATTTTCATGTAACAAGGGGAAAGGAACTTGTAATATTTGTTAAAATCGTTTCTTCTGAGTAAATTCATAACCAAATATATCTGTAGTAAGCGCATGTTATTGTGAATCATAAGGCCCTATTATTTTCCCCGCAAAGAGTTATGTTTTGAAATACAATCCCAGACACCACATTATTTAAGACTGAATTTTATATTGAATATTTTTCTGGGCATTAGTTTTGTATATGTTTTACATAGTATATACTATTTTTTACGTATCTTTTTTTCAATCAAACTATATAGAATTAGATAAGTTTTTGGGAAAGCAAATCAGCTAGCAACAATAAAATAATAAAATAATAATTTAATTTAATAAATATCAATATTGTGTAAGTAAATTTATTTTGAAAAATTAATGTTACCCCAAAAACAACAACAACTTACTAATTTTATTTATTTAAACCGCTGGTAAATTACCTGCATAAAAAATAGCATATATTTTAAAAGTACCAGTCGTTTGCGAATTTTATTAAAAAAATAAGGGAGTGAAAAATATTAATTAATAGCGCGAATGTTACATTTTTTTTCATAATTTGATGATCTGCTCTTCCTCCAATTTGTAGTAATTTTCAACCGTTTCAGTCCTTCTTTCTTTTCCTGCAAGGCGTTCTTTTATTATTTCAGGCTCAGTAATTACAATTAGACCTTTATCACTTATGGATGTCAAATTTCTGAGAATTTTATGATTTCATTGAAACTTTGAATTGAAACTTTGAATAGTTCATTTGTTTAAGGATATTTTCCTATTTTATTTTTAACAAAGCCACAAATAAGAACTTACTTTTATTTTTCTTGGTCATTAAATTGATCGTTTAGATCTTAAACTTTCCTGTAGAAATTAATAACTTATTTTTAAAATTGATTTATCTTTATGGCCGGCCCTTGTAAAATGGAAATACATTTTTAGCTTCCTCCTCAATACAATGCATATTTATGACTGCCATATTTTGAACAGACAGAATAAATTATCACATTAAATTTAATTCTAATTTTTTGTAATTCATAATTACAATACAGTTAAATTTTACAATTATATTTTAATATGTATACAGCTGTAAAGGTTATAGTTTTATGAAAAGTTATATACGATTTAAATTTCATATAGACGAAAAAATATATCTTTTAATTCACATAAATAAGTAATTATCAGATTCTCGTTAGATATCGGCTAAAAACGATGTTTTTCAAATTTGGCATACCTTAATTAGTAAATTTCATCTCATGTACTAGTTTAATTATAGATATTAATTTTTAGCCACTCAAAATTAAAAGTTACATGAAATATTCAATCAATCAAGGAATAACTTAAGATTCCATAGGAAAATAATGTACAGTAATATAGAAAACATAAATCAGCTATTATTAGTAAATTATAATGCAGGTTACGAAAATGAAACTTCAAAATCCATCAAGAAATCAGAATTTCAATAATTTCAGAATTCGAAAATCTGGATTTGCGTCTTCTGGTAGTACTGTAATTCTGGAATTCTAAAACAAAAGAAAAATGTCTGCGCGTAAGAATATATGCGGCCCTGAATAATTTATAAAGAATTTATGGTAGCAGAATTAAGGCACAAAAATAAGAAATAATAAAATCCCAATGTATCATGCATGGTATATGCATTGAAACCATGATTGTCTAATAATTTTTCCTATGAGCTAAAGTTAGAGAATATTCAAGTTGGCTATGCAGCAATACTAAAATTGGCACAAACGATACTATTCGAATGAAATTTCATCAGGTTTAGCACAGAGAGATACCAATTTTTAATTATTTTTCTTTCACTATTATTTGTCTTACTTTCACTCAAAAGATCTTGATTAGTTCTTTTTACACTTTTAATTTATTTAATTTAGTATTCTTTTTTTTTTCAAGATGAAATAAATCATATGTAGGTTAAATATATCCCGATTCCTTTTTGTTGATATTAAATATGTTCTTTTCATTTAACTTTTAAATAATTCACTATCTAAATATAATCCTTGCCACAAATAGATCTTAATAACTTCTTTTTTATTTAGTAAATATGCTAATAAATATGTTTCATTTCATAAATCATGTGTATTTTCTATTATGAAATAAAGCATAACTTGTCATGTATCTAAAATATATCCTGATTTCATTCTGTTAATTCTAAATATGTCCTCTTTGTTTTAATTTTGTTTCAAATAACTCTTCCCAAACACACTTTAATAATTTTTCTCTTAATTTTGTTCAACGTATTACTATCCATTACTAAATATTTCTTATCTCGATGTGAAATAAATGATACCCATTTTAGTTTTTATTTCAAGATGAAATAAATGATTACCCAATATAGTTTTTGTTTCAAGATGAAACAAACAATCACTTGTTATTTTCTTCTAATATATCCTGATCTCAGTTTTGTTACTGTTGAGTATGTGTTCTCTCAGTTTGATATCAAGTAAATTTGACTTAAAGTATTTGGCGATGTCTTATTTTACTATTAATCACTTAAAACTTTCAGTTTTTAGTTATTTTGTAATTGTTTTAACATTTGCAAAAGAATAAAATAATTGAAATAAATAGCAGTAGATATTCCTGGATTATTTTTCAAAAATCTTTCCTTTTTTCACTTTATAGCAATATTTGTCTTTTAATTTTTTTCATATCAACAAACAAAAAATGAAGTTTTTGACATTATTTCTATCACTCGTTTTTTATCAGCTTGCCAATGCAGCTACTACTTATACTTTCACTCCTGCGCAAATTACATCTACCCCTACAGTTCCACCACAAGTTGAAGATGTTTCTACTTGTGACATAATCCCAAATTTTATCAATCAATACTTAGCTTCCGTTACTTTTGATTCAACAGTTACACTTTTAGAAGATGGTACTTATCTTGGTAATATGCATTTTACCTGTTCAAATTATAGTGAGTTTAATCTTATCAGAAAATTACAAATTCATATTCCAAGTCTTCCAGCTCAAGTGATGTATGATGTTAATGGAAACGATCCACAATATCTTGATAATGCATGTTATTGGCAGACAGAATTCTTTTTTGAACCTGAGCAAGACAAAACCGATCCAACATTGTATTGTTTGCGTACTAACACGCAAATCCAAATTGACTGGGCACCTAGCGTTGATCATACTGAGCATTATACATTTGGTTGCGGTGACAAAGGTAATATTCAGTTTGCAAAACTATGTTTCCACAAATCGGAGACATCATCGTCCAGTAGTGAAACATCATCATCTAGTGAAACATCATCATCTAGTGAAACATCATCTAGTGAAACATCATCTAGTGAAACATCATCTAGTGAAACATCATCTACTGAAAAATCATCTACTGAAAAATCATCTACTGAAAAATCATCTACTGAAACATCATCTACTGAAAAATCATCTACTGAAACATCATCTACCGAAACATCAAAACAACATCCGGTTGTTTTCGTTACCACAATTACTCAAGCTACAACTGTGATTGTTGCTACTTGTAGTAATACTTTAAGTGTTGTTACTGCCGCTGCTAAACCAATCACTGTTACTGTATGTTCTTGTTTTGCTCCAGGCATTCAGTTTGGACCAACAACAACAGTTAGTATATTTACCGGTGCCGCAATCACAACCCCAGTCACTATTACCAACATCAATCTCCCAACCAAGGTTCAACAGGGTACAACATTGAATACTGCTGTTGTTGTAACAACTGTTAATAATATTGCCCAAACTACAACTATTGTTAACACTGTCCAGCAAACAGCTCAACCACCCGCAACCACTGCTAATACGGTCCAACAAGTAACAACTGCTGCTCCAGTTGTTCAACAAACGACTACTGCTCCAGTTATTCAACAAACAACAGCTGCTACGGTTAGTCAAAAAACAAGTGCTTCAGCAGCTAATCCTCCTCAAATTCACACTCAATTTTCCGGTTTAGGTGCATTCAACAAACCAAACGCCATTTTCACTGGTCTTAGTATTCTTAGTTTCCTTGGTTTATTATTTTGAATAGTTGGTATTCTTGGTTTCCTTGGTTTATTATTTTGAATAGTTGGTATTCTTAAGTAATGCTGTTTTAAAATTTGAACCACTCTGTCTTGTACCTTTATGCCGTTATTTTGTTTTATTTTAATTTTATCCCTTTTGATTTTATTTTGTTTCAATTCTAATCTTTTTTTTTGTTGATGTCAGCAAAAATTTTCAATTTTCTTTGATTCCGAAGAAAACGATTTTTTTTTGTAAATTTATAATTTAATATTCTTTTATCAAAATGACATAGTAAAACTTTCTATATTATATATCAGATAAGATCATTATAATAATAGGATATTGAATCGAAAATTTGATTTTGAAACAATCTTTAACATTATATGCCTGTTAAAGCACAAACAAAATTATTCATACCCTTTAAAAAAAAGACAGGATAGAGAAAGTGGTATGTGGATGTTTCCAGACGTTTAAGGAAATAATCAGTATTTAGTTTCTCTACATAGATTCAAAACACAACAAGATACTAATTTTTACACCATTGTCTTATTAATGACGTATGAGATATTATTTTTTATTCTTCATTTTTTTTATTAAAAATATTTTTAGATTATTCAAACAATTGAATTATAATAACTGATGAATTTTTACAATTGAATGTAATTTGCAAAAAGTACTAAATATTTGAAAAAAAATTAGCTAGTTTATCCTATTGTAACGATGGGCGGTTTGCTGTATTGCTTTAAAACGTCAATATAAAAAAGTTAAAAATGTGCCAAAAATAGTGTCAGTTTTATTCCAAAATGTTTAGTCTTCCAAATCCAAAAAAAAGTATATGGAATAGTAAACAGAATATGCAAGTAATACATTAAGTTAACTATTTTTGTTTATGATTTGCATGGCAAAGTCTGTTTAAAAAATCCAGAGCTTCTTGAAGTGAATGAAGGCTGTTTATTTTAAACAGCTCTAAATTTACCCAATTTCCATCCAATAATAAGTATAAATTCAAGCTTTGGATTTTATTTTCAAAAAACAGAACATCTTATGACAATTTGATCTTTTCTTGCTTTCCAATTCCAAGCAAAATATTGTTCAAGTTTTCTCTTCTATCAAGGTTGCAATCTTTTTCTGTTGTTTTAAAACAATTCAATACAATCTCTGAATATATACAATACAATTAATTGTTTCTAAATATATATCTAGTGTATGTATCAGTTCTATAAGACAATAGTGTTCGTAGGTTGATCAAGTCAACTATAAATAATGAGCGGGATTCTAAGGAAATCCATGCATTGCTTGGTTGTACAGTGAATTAAAAGTTTGGCATAGTATATTGAAGTATTTTTGTAACATATATATATATATATTGGTAAAAGTAGTAGCTGATAAAGATTAAAGTGGTGAAAAACTGTGATTCATTCCTGCAACTGGTTCGTCTGGTGAACCATTGGGTTGATTGACTTAGTTTTCATATCTATGTGTTGGCTTTATCTCCTGATGTGAAGTATGGATTAATGTCCAAATTGAAGCACCTTAATATGAGCAAGCGCTTACGTAAAAAAAATATTTTTCACGGCACCAAGATGTTGTTGATAGAATTCTAAGATTAAAATCGAGACTATCTTCTCAAAGACATTTTTGCCCTCGTATGGAATTAATCAACTTTTTGCTATAATATTTATCAAAAATATAGCATCACACAACTCCGCCATGACCGTACCATCAATACAGGAGGCAAAATCTGCAATGCAGAAAAATGATTATGATAAAGCAGAAACCATTTATAATGAAATATTAAATATTGATACAACAAATTATAATTTAGATATAAGATCAAAAACTGAAAAAATCGTCGATTTACAAGAACATGCAATTTTTGACTTAAGTAAGATTTATTTCATCAAAGAGGATGAAAACAAGCTATTGGTTTTAATTAACAAATCAAAGGAAGTAATGCGTGGTTCATTCGCAAAATCCAAAACTGCAAAAATTATTAAAAGTTTATTAGATACAATTGAAAGGACTTATACGTGGAAGAATTATACAAATGATGTTTCATTGGATTTGGCAATTAAGGTTACTCAAGATTGTATTGATTGGGCAATTGAAGAGAAAAGAACATTTTTAAAACAATCATTGCAGATTAGATTAGCTTTATTAAACTATAATAAGAAAAATTATAAAGAATCTTTACACATAATTGAACCCTTAATAAGGGAATTTAAGAAGTTAAATGATAAAAGTTCACTAGTTGATGTTCAATTGTTGGAATCTAAGAACTATTTTCAATTAAAAAATAATGCAAAAGCTAGAGCTTCATTAACAAGCGCAAGGACAAGTGCCAATGCAATTTATTGTCCTTCAACTGTCCAGGCTGAATTGGATTTAATGAGTGGTATATTGAATGCTCAAGATAAAGATTTTAAAACTGCTTATTCCTATTTTTTTGAAAGTTTTGAAAACTATCAGTTGCATGAGACAAAAAAAGATAAAAAGGAATCAACCTCAAGTAGTCATTATAAAATTGAAGATTCCAAATCAATTAAAGTTTTAAAATATATGATATTATGTAAAATCATGATAGGTAATATTGACGATATAAATTCTTTATTAAAACAGAAGTCATGTCAACTTTTTATTAATGAAAAAGATATTGAGGCAATGAAAGCAGTTTCTAAGTCATATTCAAACAGATCACTAAAAGATTTAGAAGATTCTTTAAAATACTATAACAAAGAATTAACATTAGATCCCATCATTAGATCCCATTTATCTGATTTATATGATTCTCTATTTCAGAAGAACTTATTAAAATTAATTGAGCCTTATTCTTGCATTGAAATCAATCATATTTGTGCAATGATTGGATTACCAAAAGATGTTATTGAATCAAAATTAAGTGATATGATTTTAGATAAAGTGTTTTACGGTGTTTTAGATCAAGGTAATGGTTGGTTAATTATTTACGAAAAACCTGTGAAGGACGAATCCTATGATTTCAGTTTAGAGATCATTAAACAAATGTCTAATGCTGTTGATCTATTATACGGAAAGGCATCATTATTAGATTAAGTACACAATTTTCCAGAAAACTCATATATCTAAATTTGAATGTATATTTTTTTTGTATAACTATTACTAATTATACATAATCATGATCATCGCAATCATTAAAAATGCTGATCCAAATCTTCAAATTTATCAAAAAAATTATTTGATCTCATTGTTGATTATAAACTCCAGAATTTTCTTCGGCTAATAATTTATGATTTGTAATTTTTTTTTAATTAACATGTCAAACAATGCACTAAAGATTATAAATATGTTAAATCTTCTTGATTCCTTATATACCCACACACAAACGGTTTGGATCATATGCCATCAATTTCAGGGAATTTGAAAATCAATTTCGGTATTGTGTAAGATGTAGAAGAAAATTTTATTTGGATATCCAAATCCTCTATATTTGAAATACGTATGATAATAGAAGTTTAAACTCAATCATCAACCAATTTTTAAAATGGACGGTAATTTGAAATAAACAATTGCATTTCCAATCTCTCTAAATGATAAGAATGTTTCTCATAAAATCAACCGATTGCTTCAGTTTTTATGTATCAAGAAACTAGAAGATTGTTGAATCAAATCAAACATAAATTTTATTGTCTCAGAATAGTTCAACATTAAGGTTAGTGGTTGATCCATGTGATTAATAAATATATTAATGTAATCTTATTAATGATCAGCTAGAACAATTTTAAGGAAATGGAATATTTTAAGTAGAAGGTAACATAGGAACTTCAATGCCTGTTCACATTCAAAATTCAAAAAAAAAAAAAGATTTCCAAATTCAGGGCAAAAATGTGGAGATCTTAATAATTTAGTTCGAGAAAGCTAAGGATTGGCGGTGCAGTGCCGAATTCTGAAATTTTGGTTTAGAATTCCTATATGTATAGTGAAGCTTTTAATCCAAGATATAATTCAGGGGCAGATAGAGGAGTTCCCGCGGATGCATTCAATTATCCTAATTCGGAAAAAATGTAAGAAAATTAATTTATTATGAATAAGAATTTGTTAGTATTTTATGATCGATGTGACTAATAAAACGATCGATAAAGTGTTCACAGGCCCCCCTAGAATTGCTTGAAAAATTCTGATGATATGAAAATGGAGAAAGAAAAGTATTATTGCTGACGAAGGGTGTACATAAATTTCTTGTATTTTTGCAGTATACAAAGGCATATCATTAGTGATCCAATGAGATTTAAAAGAAACCTGCCAGTCCTCCTTGTCTTTGTCTTTTCAACGAAGTAACATTTCTATTTTCTCGTTAAATATAAGTTCCATCAATTTTTGCGTCTAATTATGTATGATTGCTGCTGAATAGATATCATACAAAATCAATCCTTGCATAATTCAATATTTATTGTATTGGAAAATATTTTTATTCGAAGTTCCGTTGACTATGTATATAGTAGATTTAAAACACGACTATTATTTAAAATTACTTTGATTTTCATACTAATATTGTAGCCAATATATTAATCTTCATAAAGGCAAACAACTTGCAATAGTCCTTACTGTTGAAAGTTTGGAGCAATTGTGAAATTTCCGAAAGCAAGTATATATATATATATATATTGTAATATTATAGCTAATATAATATTGTTAATGCAGGTATGGTTACAATCTAATCACAGATTACCTATAAAGGAGTACATATAGTAATGTCTATAAACATAAAGCGTCCTCTAATGTTCTTCATGACTACTATTATTCCCAAGGTTATACCGCGTACGTAGTACCGGGTAATACGATTATATTACAATATATATATATATATATATATATATATATGAAAAATCAATACGGAAAATGTTACATCAATAGTATATCATCAAAAATTAAACCGCAGGCAACTTTGCATAAAAAATAGCATTTTTCAATGTTTCAGCCGTTTACTATTGCATCTTCTATCATGCAGCTTGCCGATTCCATTTTCTGCGCCCTATTAAAAAAAAATTGGAGGACGGTCACAAAGGTAAATGTTGCATGGGTTTCCTTGTGATGACATTTTATTTCAAATACAGCCGATTTGGGTCAAGATGTTGTTATGTTCTTATCTTCTCTAAATTTTTTAGATTCAGTGCTCTTATTTTTTTTATAATTTCTAGAGCCTTTCCTTCAAATAAAAATAATAGAATTTTACTAGCCAATGTATTATCAAAGCCTTCTTCAATTTTTTAAATTTTGTAATTTCAATGAAGAAAATTTGAGATTCTGAGATTTGAGCAATTCCAGTTGGTTGCCGGATTTCTTTTTCATGTTTATTAAAAAGTCCAGGTTTGGATTTTTTTTTTTCTTTTTGTATTAGGAAACTCGTTTTTATTTTGAGAAATTTCAATTTCGCTATGAAATAATTAATTAGTGATTTATTTTATTTTAAAATAAAATTTGCATGTATAGTCTTCAAAAAGGTACGTTGCATTTTTGCTATCTTCAGATGTAATATGCCTTTGTGCATGTTGATATTGGATTAAACTTTAATTATAAAAATGTCAATTTAACGCTGTCTACTATGAAAGTTCAGTGATTTAAGTTATTGTAGCTAAACTATTTTACTTACTTAAAACCAGATTTGCACAACATAACAAATAGTAGTTACGTAGAAACGGTAAATAGTCTGAATTTTGAATAGATCCGCAACGTATTTTAAATCTATATAGAACCAATTCTTGGATGTTTCAAGTACAAATAGCTTTGAAAATATGGTTTAACTAGTGAATAAATTGCATTTCATGAAAATCTAGATAACTACATCTTTTAAATTTTTTTATTTAACATATGAAGTTTACATGGATGCGGCAAATGTGGATCTCCAAAATTATTATTAGAAATTTGTTTGAGAAATCTTTCACAAATCAAATGTAAGTAATAAATTTTAATCCTTCAAAATCATGATTATAATCTAACTTTGATATTATCATTTTCATGTATATACATTTCCAGTGTAAAACATTTTCAGATAAACATAACATAAAACTAAATATTCCCACATTATATATCTTTCTTGAAAATCCACTTTTTCTTGTTGCCTATAAAAATATATGTATTTAAAATTATGGACTTGCCCCTATAACTCTCCACCTACTTCTCTGAGGAAAACAGGTGACAAGCCCCTGAAATTTTTGAAATAAACTGTTTTTATTCACCATATCTTGACCTGTTGCATAATCTAAAGGAAATTTCAGAAGTAATCTTGATATTACTCAATAGTTGCTAAATGAAGTAACTCGCTTCTATTTAAAAATTTTATAGTGCATGCATGCTGTGAGTATTATATAATCTATATATATATATGTGTGTTAAGTATGCATGTATATCAAGAAAGCCCAGATCGGAAAATGTCACATAACTTCTTTTGTTCAAATCTCAGACCGCAGATAAACTTGCATAAAAAAATAGCATTTTCTAATTATTGGCCGTTTACAAATTAATTTGTAATTTTTTAAGAAAAATCTCAAAAGAAAAACAGAAGAAAGAGAAACAAAAGAAAGGCGCACTCAATAATTTAACTGTAAGTATATATAATAAATATTTATAATAGAATCTAATTAAGATGTACTCTTTTCAAAATTTTGTTAACCTTTACCGTTTCCTCAAAGAATATCGAAATTCATGATATCTATATATATATATATATATATTGCCTCATATTATTTTCCTGCAAAATTTTCTTCAATTATTTCAGCGTTGTCCATTAAATTGTTTTGGCTGAGTTTAATGACTTATCCGTACTAAAAAAAATAAAAGGCATTGTAGTATGTACTATTTAGCTTTTTTCCAATTTTTTCAACTATGGTTACAGTAAAAGAGACTTGAAATTTTAATTTTTTTTAATTTTTCTTTACAAGATCAAAAATCCAATTTTAATTTTAATTCATCAAAACTGCAGTCAGTCAATTAATCATTCTAATCGATTTTAAATACTATGATTAAGGATCTTTAAAACGAAATTTGTGTTTAATTTTTTTTTTTTTTTTTTTTTTTTGAAACTACAATATGCATTCCGATTCTTCATAAGTGAATTTGAATTTCTATTTGCTAGTATATTCCAGTATTCAATTTGATAAAGTAAATCATGATTTTAAAACGTGAATTTTGAACTGTCTCATTCTAGTATTGTAATAATTTCAACTTTTGTATGAATAGATTAGATTGATTAAAAATAAAATTTATATAAAATTCCAATTATGTTACATAAAAGCTTTTATGAAATCTAGAATTTTATATGTTGGGGAAATAATTTATATTTCACCTTTGCATCGAAAAGAAACTACTAGAATTTGAAATGGCAGACATAATCAGAAAATAACAATTTTCACGTTCACTATAGACAATAATTAATAAATTTCATTTCATGTACATATTCATGTAATAGTACTTACTGGTTTTTCTTCACTCAGAAATTAAGGTTACATGAAATTTATAAATTAACTGAGGAAAATTTTAAGCGTGCAGCATGCATATTGGAATTTTCTGTGATGGTAGCGTATACTATATGTCCCGCTCACTGTACATATAGTGCGACACACGCTAATCCTACCATACCGTAACCATGTGTATTATATTTAATGTGTCTTGATAAGTCATAATAATATATTCTCATATGGTAATAAATGCTATAGTTATAATCTATGAAAATTAAGTGGATACATACCTTAAGTTGAAATAATATCAAACAGTAAAACCTAAACTAAAATATAATGAAATAGTTGTATTTAATGATAAATAGAAAACAACAAAATAGCTAACAAAAATGAATATTCTTTTCAGCTAAAATAAGAGAGATTGTTTAAAAGTAAACGTGGATGTTAAAAGAATATATAAAATAAATATAAAGTATCATTATAAATATGAAGCAAACCTATTTAGTATAAAAGTGGGAAACGACCTACTTAAATACTGTTTCTATTCCTATAATCTAATTAGTTTATTGTTTGTAATTAGTTAAATTAACCTTCTGCTTAGATATCAATTTTAATTGGTCAATTCCTATTTTATACATTCCTATATTTGAATATGATATGATTATTCTAATCTTTTCATATTGTTCTTAATTACTTAAATTGCTATTTTAAAATTCCGTTCATAACTTTACCATTTTAGGAAATGTAATTAATTAGTGAAACGATTTTCAGCCATTTTGGTTTTTATTAACTTTCCTAATTGATAAATTATTTTAATTTTTTTAATTCGCTCATATGTAAATTATCCCTTTGATCGGACGATTTGTAGATAATGATTAATAATAATTGATTGTGTGCACAGCATTAATATTGATTAATACCATGATAAATGACAAATGGCCTTATTAATTAATTCTTAAGCAATTAATTTAATTTATAATTTTTACCGAAAAATTTATTTTCGCTCGGAATCTGTCGTCAAGTTCTAACAATGCAGCAGCATAAAAAAAGTTGATCTGCGCGTGAAAAATAATATCCCTGGATTTTTATTGTTAGTTGAACCGAAGGTAGCAGCAGAATTCAGGGACAGAATTAAAAAAACATTTGTATATGTCAACTGTATATTTATGTATTTGCATGTTGATTGTCTGTAAACTTCTGGACACTTGAGAAATTTTTGATTAATTATCCACATTGGTAAAAAACAAATCTAATTAAGTGCAATTTCACTTGGTAAAGTTAAATATCCCAATTTTTTTATTGTCAATTTTGAGCTTTTAGTTGTTTTAAAAACTTTTGCTGTCACAAAAATTAATTACATTTAATTTTTAAGTTAACATATTAACAAATGTTTCTGTTTCAGGATGAAATAAATTATGTCTTGTTAAACTTTTATAAATGTATATCTTTATGCTAGTTTTATTAATCCAAAATAAGTCTTTTTAAGTTTCAGATTGATCAAACGTCGCCTAATGTTACTTTTTTTGAAATAATTTTAATAACTTTCCTGTCATTTGAAGTAAATCCACTAAAACCATATTTTTCTGTTTCAAGATGAAATAAATAATCGCTTGTTATGTTTCTGAAATATGTTTTGGTTTCATTTCTGGTAATTCTAACTAAGCCCTTTTATTCTAATGTCAAGTAGATTTCATTTCAAATCAGTTTTAATGCAACATTTCAAGTACCTCAAGGTTTAAACTTTTTTTTTAGGAATTGCTTTAAAGTTTTAAAAAAGAACAAATTAATTGAAATAAATAGAGACAGATATTCCTTAAATATTTCTTTGTAAAGTATGATTTTGTATTTTTTCTATTATGGTTGTCTATTATTCTTCATTTTATATATAACGATTCCTTTATTTGATATTTCCTACATTAGAAAACAAAATGATGAAGGTTTCAACATTATTACTTTCAGTCGTTTTTTATCAACTAGCTAGTGCAGCAACAACTCTTACCTTTTTCCCTGCTCAAATCACGTCTTCTCCAACAAATCCACCACAAATAGAAGATGTTTCTACTTGTGATATAGTTCCAAAGTTTATTAATCAACTTCCAGCATCCCTTACTTTCGATCCAACAGTTAGACTTTTAGAAGATGGAACTTATCTTGGTGGTATGTATTTTGATTGTGGAACTTATGATGATTTCAGTTCCATTAGGAAGTTACAGATTCATATTCCAACCCTTCCAGCTCAAGTGATGTATGATGTTAATGGAAATGATCCACAGTATCTTGAAAACGCAACTTCTTTTTTGAACCTGTTCAAGATAAACATGATCCTACATTGTTTTGTCTCCATGATAATACGCAAATTCAAGTTGATTGGGAACCTGGACTTCATAATACTATTCATTATACATTTGGTTGTGGTGATAATGGTAATATTCAGTTTGCAAAACTATGTTTCCACTCATCCTCTAGCTCATCATCGAGTTCTAGTTCATCCTCAGAATCATCACCATCTACATCATCCTCAGAATCATCATCATCTACATCATCCTCAGAATCATCATCTTCATCAGAATCATCATTATCTACCTCATCCTCAGAGTCATCATCTTCATCAAAGTCATCATCATCCACTTCATCCTCAGAATCATCTACCTCATCCTCAGAATCATCTACCTCATCCTCAGAATCATTTACCTCATCCTCAGAGTTGTCATCATCTACCTCATCATCAGAGTCATCATCTAGTTCATCCTCAGAATTATCTAGCTCTTCATACTCCACCTT
This sequence comes from Pichia sp. PB3310, assembly GCA_023629255.1. Classification (NCBI taxonomy): domain Eukaryota; kingdom Fungi; phylum Ascomycota; class Pichiomycetes; order Pichiales; family Pichiaceae; genus Pichia; species Pichia sp. PB3310. The sequence goes on from JAMAJE010000115.1 coordinate 18,264, forward strand.
ATCCTCAGAATCATCAACATCTAGTTCAACATCAGAGTCATCATCTTTTTTTTCCTCTGCTTTTAGTACAAGCTCAGAGAGTTCACCAACCGGTTCATCATCATCGTCAGCGATCAGTTCTAATTCATCATCATTTACCTTATCGTCTAGCGAATTACCGATCTCCGGTTCCTCAATCAATTTTATTTCTAGCTCTACCTCGAGCTTATCATCTAACTTATATTCAAGCTCATCATTCAGTTCAGCATCCTCAATTAACAATATATCTAGATCTGATGCTGGTTTACCACCAACCTTTGTTTCCATAACTACATCTGTATCAAGAGCTACTGAAATACATGTCACCGCACATCCACCTGTCTTTGTTACCACAATCACTCAGGCTACAACCGTAATTGTTGCTACTTGTGGTAATACTCCAAGTGTGGTTACTGGTACTGCCATTGAACCAATCACTGTCTATGTCTGCTCATGTTATGCTCCAGGCGTCGTATTTGTGCCATCCACAACTGTCAGTGTTTTTACTGGTGTGACTGTCACAACTCCAGTTACGATAACTAACATCAATTACCCAACCAAGGTCGGAGTGGTTACAATCGCTACTACAATTTATGAAAACGGTACAAAATTGACTACTGTTATCATCCAAACAGCAACCGCTAGTAACCCTGCTCAACCATCCGGTCAAGCATCCACAACTGGTACTAACCCTGCTCAGCAAACTGGCCAAGGAAACACAATTGGTACTAATCCTACTCAGCAGGCAGGTCAAGGTCAAACTACCGCTGTTACAGTTATTGAACAAACAAGTACCTCAGCAGGATACTTGCCTCAAGTTAATACTCAATTTTCCGGTTTAGGTGTGCAAAATACTCCAATTACTCTTTTCGGTGGTTTTAGCATTCTTGGTTTATTTGCTTTATTAGTTTGATTATTTGCTTATTTTTTATTCTTATCGTTTTAGGATTTAAACCATCCTTTTCTTTAATTAAATTTAATTTTATACCTTTTTGATTTTATTTTAGTTCTGTTCTGTTCTGGTCTTTCTTTATTGATTTTTGGTGATTTCAGCAAAAGTCCTTGAATTTTCTCAGGTTTCTGGGGAAATTATATATAGATGTAAGTTTATTTCTATAGCTTAATTGATGGTAAAATTTTACGTATTAGATATATGCAAGAGCAAATCAGATTAATTAATAACTGTAAATCCCTAGATGAGACGCTTATGCAAAATTACACAGGAAATATTAAGAGAGATTCTACCCTATTAATCTGGTACTTAAGATCAGTTAAACTCATAATAATTAGGTGATCAAAAGAACATTTTTATAGTAACTTACAAAACTGAATATTTCTGTTATTTTGAAAGAAAAATCATTAGTTACATGAAGACAAACAAGATGAAAAGGAATCGATATCAAGCAGTCTTTATAAAATGAAGATTCAAAGGTCGTTAGAATCTTAAAATATATAGTATTACTGAAACAGATATCAATGTAATGAAATCGGTCTCTAATTCTTATTCCTACAGATCGTAAGACGATTTGGAAAAATTATTGAAATTTCATAACATTCACTAAAACTAAATACATGAAAAAAAAAATATGCAATAAGCTCGAGGAAAATGTGTTCTGACAGTTTTTACAGAAGAATCAGATAAAGACTTGCAAATTTACTGAGAAAAACGTAAAAGTTATTTCAATCTAGGATTTGATCAAGACAGAGTTGACATGAAGTGTGAAATTCTGGATTTCCACAAATCTTCTTTCTCATACCTCAGAAATCTCGGAACGTTCAATTTTACTTTTTATCAACTATATGTGCCAAAGTTTTTTACGGCGTGACTTTGCTTATACTAAGGTTTTGTATGTTTTTTATAATTGAGTAAAAATAAAAAAAATTATAGTTTGCCAGGTACTTTAAGTTCTGTAGTGAGATATTATACGTTTATGATGCGTAAAGTATCAGAACCAAGAAAAAACTCTGTACTAATGAAAAATCTTACCTTAATAATAAAGTGTTTTATTGAAGGAATATAAAATACAATTTCAGAAAGCTTTATTTGTCAATCAAATCCAATTTTATTATAAATTTGAAATGTAACAGTTGAAATTTATAGAAAAATCAATGTAATCAAAGTGTGATCTGTGATATTACTTAATTATGATCGATAGGTTATTGAGCTATATCCTATTTTCTATTTGCACCTTGCATAAAACAAATTTCAGTTAAAGATAACTTTGGTTATATTATACAGTAATAAGTTTCCCCAAATTGTATTTTGAAGTTTATTTTTCCCTAACATATAAAAATATGATATGCCCGGTGATCATGTAACAGTTTTCGAAATTATTCAACCCCTCTTTTTTCTTCCAAATAAAAATTTCTACAATTACATTCAAATATTCAAAATAATTTTTGTTAATTTATTGTATCATATGATGCATCGTTTCTACTGGTAGTACATTAAAATTTCAAAAAGATCGATCTTTAAATAACGCAATTAAATTTAGTGTATTTGATAGCTTTATTTATTTGACAGTGTAGTCCATAAATCTAGGCACGTGTTAGATAAGCACATAAGTTAAATTAAGCATAACTATGTATTTTTTTCCCAATCAAATTCGGTTCTGGGTCTGTCCTTTCCTTTAATTTATGGGGACACCATCTGCAATTTAGCAAATTTGGTAATAAAACAAATCAATTTAGAAATTAATATATATATATATACATATATATATATAAAATCAAGAATTACTTTCAAATTTTGAGCCGCACAAAAAGTCTCACAAAAAATAGAATAATTTATTGTATCAGCCGTTTATAGATGCATCCGCTGGACATGCATGCATCCTATTTATTTTCTGGACCTCCTGGAAAATAAAATTTAAAAAAATGTTGTACAAGTTTATTGTGATTAAATAATCTACAATCTACTTCAAATTCTATGACCATAAGCCGACCTTGTGTAAAGGGGTTGTTATACATTTTGTTATTTGAATGCAAAATTTTCTCTTAGTATCTAAAACTTAGTACTTTCAATTACCTTTGCTGAGCTTATTAAACGGCTCTAAGTAAATGTAACGTGAATTTAATAAAATAGGCTAAATATTATTCAATTTTTTGACTCCTATAATTTTGATGAAGTGAAGCTGAAATTTGAAAGTTATTCAGTAGTGTTGATAAATTTCTTCGGATTAGGCATTTATAAAAACTTCAAACATTGGCCCTATTTTTTTTTCTTTTTGTATCATTTAACCCATTCATTGTGGGATTAAAAAGCTCACAATTTTATAATTTACTACGAAAAGAAAAAAATATAATTCATTTTCACAAATAAACTAGTACCCCATCTTTTGAAATAGAATAGTAAGTTTATACTTTTTCAAAATTTAAGATACACCTTTACTATCTTCTGTTGTAATTTAATTTTTTTTTTTGGCTATTAGGATATTTCGATATTTCTAACAAAAAAATCAAAGGTTGTTTCTAAAAATAAAAAACTTTAAATAATTTCACTATGCAGTTGTTATAATGTTAATGCAATAGTTGCATGAATTGAATTGATATAAAATACAACGAGATATAACCTCATGAGTATTATAACGGTCTGGATTCTGCAAGCTCATACACCGTATAATAAGCATTTGATAAAAAATAGTGATTGGATTTTCCAAATTGATGCATAATTGAAAAGTGATGATGATTTGTTTAATAAATTAATTTTATTTAATTTAACTTTCTAGGCGATTATACATTTTAACTTTTATTACTCAGCACAGAACGTTGCATGAATTTAAGAAAAAGTTTGACAATATTGCATTAAAAAATTAATCTACCTAGGCGCGTGAAATGCACTTGTTGCATGTTCCGGACCTCTCATGATCAAGTAACAGCTGGTAGAAAAATTCTAAAGGGGATTATAATTAAGAGGCTTCTTTATCTTTATTATATAAATGCTGTATTAATATCTATTGTTGACTGAAATTTTCTTTCACATTAATTATGTATAAGCGTCAAATTTAATAAAACCGCAGACCAGGTGAAATTTCACTTAGTTTAGATCAAAATATTACGATTTTTTATCATCATTATTAAACTTTCATTTGAAATCTTTTAACTGTAATTTACATATATTTTTCAGATCAAATTCTTTCTGGTCATCTTAATTTAGCTTATCATCTAACTTATATTCAAGCTCATCATACAGTGCAGCATCCTCGGTTAACAATATATCTGGATCCGAGGCTGGGCTATCATCAACTTTTGTCTCCATCGGTACTTCCGTATCAAAAGTTACTGAAATACATGTCACCGCACATCCACTTCTCTTTGTTACCACAATAACTCAGGCTACAACCGTAATTGTTGCTACTTGTAGTAATACTCCAAGTGTGGTTACTGGTGCTGCCATTGAACCAATCACTGTCTATGTCTGTTCATGTTATGCTCCAGGCGTTGTATTTGTGCTATCCACAACTGTCAGTATATTCACTGGCGTCACTATTACAACTCCAGTTACCATAACTAATATTAATTGCCCAACCAATGTTGGAGCAATTACAGTTGCAACCACAATCTATCAAAATGGTACAACATTGACCACCGTGGTCCAAAAAACAACTGTTGGTAACACCGCTCAACGAACAGGTCAAATAGACACAACCGGCACTAACCCTACTCAACAGGCAGGTCAACGTCAACGTCAACGTCAAACTACCACCGTCACAATTATTGAATTAACAAGTACTTCAGCAGGAATGTTACCTCAAGTTAACACCGAATTTTCTGGGCTGGGTGCACACAATATACCAATTACTTTTTTCAGTGGTTTTGGTATTTTTGGTTTGTTTGCTTTACTAGTTTGATTATTTGGTTAATTTTAATTCTGATCGATTTTTAGGATTTACAACATCCTATCTTTTATTTAATTTAGTTTTATACCTTTTTGATTTTATTTTAATTCAGTTCTGGCCTGGTCTGGTCTTCTTTTATTGATTTTTGTTGACTTCAGCAAAAGCTTTTGATTTTTCTTTGGTTTCGGAGAAAAGCATATATCTGTTGTGATTTTATATTTTTATATTTCTAAAGCTTAATTAATGGTAAAATTTTTCGTAGTAGATATAAACAGCCATTTAATTAATAACTATAAAGCATTAGATGCCGCGAACTCAAGAAGTAAATATTTATAAAAATTATACCCCCATTAGATTTGACAATTGAGCTTATTTGAATTATATTGATTATGTGGTTGAACAAGAGAACCAGTTTTAAAGCAATCCTAAACAGACTAAATATTCCTTTTTTCTTGAAAGTCTGGAAAATTAACTGTTACATGAAGTCAAACAAATAAAAAGTTTAGTAGTCATTATAAAAATAAAGATTCAAAAATGAATTTTAAGATATATGATAGCATGTAAAATTCCGAATGAAATTTATTATTAAAAAGAGTCATACAAAATTTTTACTAACAAAGAGAATATCAAAAATGGAGTTGATCTCTAAATATTATGCCAACAAAGATTCAGAAAATTCATTAGCATTGTGTAACATTCTAGAATAGAAACATAGAAGAAAAAGTACATAATAATTGAAGAAGGAAGATTCTAATACTTGTTACAATCAGATAAGAATTGGCAAATCTACTATAAATGATATGTAAAATTTGTCAATCTAGTAATTGATAAAGGTAGAGTTGATTCAAAAGGCTGAAGCTTGGATTTTAAGTTCACAGTTCTGGGGGAACAACTAAACAACTATTCTCTTGGTTTTTTTCATACCCAAAAAAATCCTCAAAGAGCTTTGCTATGTTACTTGATATCAACTACACTGAAGTTTTTCACGGTGTAGCTTAGCTTACGCTAATGTTTAATATATTTTGTTTAATTGGGGAAAAATAAAAAATCTATAGTTTACTAGCACTTTAAATTCTATAACGAGAGAAGATGAGTTTATAAATATGTGTAAACTATCAGAATCAAGATCATTATGTATACATAGAAAACAAAAAAGAACCATGTAATTAAAAAAAATTCTTACTTTCACTATATATTTTTTGTTGAAACAATTTTTTTAAAATGCAGTTTTACAAAAAAGTTTCATTCCAGATAAAGTTTAATTGTTATTATTAAAGTGCAAAATTAATATAAGAGGTCAAGGTATAAAATATTATTATGGTTAGTTTTGATTGGTTCTTTTATGTCGATCTATTTTCACTTTAAAAAATTTTTAGTCAAAGCTTAACCCGCAAATATTATACGACGGTAACTTTTTCCAAATCGTATTTCAAAATTGACTTTTCCACGGCAGATAAAAGTATAACATTCCAGGTGGCCACGTAACATTTTTTAGAACTACCGAACGCCTCATCTGAAATATCCATAATTTCGACAAAGTATTTGGAAAAGCTTTTTTAATTCATTGCATCTTGTTATGCATGATTTTCATTCGTGCTCGGTTAAAATTTCAAAAAAGTCTATCTCTGCATAGTTTAATGTTTTTGATGAGTGTATTTATCTGATATTTTGTTATAAATGTAGATACACATTAGATAAACATAAAATTTAACGTATAGGCATATATATGTAATCAGGCTCGGGCTTGTTATACCCTTTAACTAATAAAAATACGAAAATCGGCAATTCGGTAAAACTTGGTAATAAAAAAGAAAATCAATTTGGGATTTGATGTATACCAATAATTTCTGTCAAATTCTAAACCGCAAAAAACTTGCATAAAAAATAGAATTATATACAAGTTTTAGCCGTTTACAGGTGCGTCGCTGTGCATCATCTTTTCTGGAGCTCCCGGAAAAGAAAAATACAAATAAAAAACAGGACGCACACAAAAATAATGTTGCACATGTTTTTCCTGCGATTAAATATATTAATGCCCTATATAATTTTGCATCAAATTCTATGGCTACATGTATCGAATTTGTGTGAAGGGGTTAGTTATTTCCCAACGGATGATTTTTATTATTTGCATGCAAATTTTTCTTTTAATATATATATTGTAACTTCATATTTATTACTTCCAATTGCTTTGGCCAAATTTAATAAGCCGCTTTTAACATGAAATATAACCAGATTTTAATCAGTTAGGCTAAAATTTTTCTGTTTTGTAAATTCCACAATCTTAATGAAGCAGATTTGAAACTTCAAATTTGAAGATCATCGCTTATTTTAAAGTATTTTTCTCAAGCTGCCATTTTCAAAAAGTTCAAACATTGACCCCATTTTTTTTCTTTTTATATCAAAGACATTGAAGTTATGATTAAAAAGCTTTCAATTCTATAAATTACTAAAAATAAAAAATTCAACCTTATTTTTCTATAAATAAATCAGTAGTCTATTTTAAAATAATGCAGAAGTTACGTTTTTTAAAAAATTAAGAAGAGTCTTTACTATTCTACTTCTAAAGATAAGCTTTAATTATCTTATTGTGTAGTTGTTATAATTATAGTACAATAGTTGTAGGGAATTGAATTTTTAGAAAATTAATATACCGAAATGTAATTGCATGGATATTATTAAACGATCTGGACTCTGTATGCATAAACAGCGTATATTTAGACGTTGATAAAAAATTAGTTAATTAATTTTCTCAAATTGATGCATTTAACTGGAAAGGGATGATGATATATATCCTTCGTTTAATAAATAAATTTCATTCTATTTAATTCAATTTAATTTAATTTTCTAGGTAACTATACATTTAAGCATTTATTACTAAGCATAGAAGGTTGCATGAATTTTTTAAAACTTGATAAAAAATTTTTAATAGTATTACGTTAAAAAATTAATTTAGTTATGCGCGTAAAAATGCATGTGTTGCATTGTTCCTGATTTTCTAACTGCCGGTAGCAAAATCAAGAAGCAAATTTATAAAGAAAAATCTTCTTTTATCTTTATTATATGATTTTATATATTGCTCACCACATTTTCTTTCAAATTATTTATGTATGAACATCAAATTTAGTAAAATTGTTGGCCAGTTGAAATTTTATTTTTATTTTAAATCAGAAGATAGTAGTATTTGATTATTACTAATATTAAACTTTCAATTATAATATGCATCAGTATCTTCAGTTTTAATCACATTTTTTTCAAGTTAACTTAATTCATTTGTAAATCGTTGCCGTTTCAAGATGAAACATCTCATTTTTAATATTCATTTAAAATATATCATAAGTTTATTTTTGCTATTCCAAAATATGTCTCTTTCATTTGACTTCAGTAAAAATTTTACTTTTAATGACTCTGGATAAAACATTGTTAGTAATTCATTACTTACACATTTATAACTTGACATTTTTTTGAATCGGAATGAATAAAATAATTATTATAAATAGCAGCAAATATTACATATCCAACTTTCAATTTTGCATTCACATCAACTTGTATTTCATGTTTATTATTTTATAATTAATAATTATAATAAATATACTTATTTTGTTCTTAAATACCAACAAACAATAATGAAGTTTTTGAATTTATGGCTGTCATTCGTTTTTTGTCAACTGGCCAATGCTGCTACCACTCTTTCTGTCTATCCAGCGGAAATTACAGCTGCTGCTACAAATCCACCACAAACAGCTGCTGCTTTTACCTGTGGTTTGACCTCAAACTTTGACAACTTTTATCCAGCTTCGATTACTTTTGATCCCACAGTTACACTTTTAAATGATGGTTCTTATCTTGGTGGTATGCATTTTGATTGTTCCAATTATAATGATTTCGATTCTCTTTGGGAATTAAAAATTGATACTCAAAATGCCCCAGGTCAAGTTGTTTACATGGCAAACAGAAACGGTGGACAAATCCTTGATAATGCATGTCATTGGTATTCCAACTTCTTTTTTAATGCTGTTCAAGACCAAACTGATCATTCACTGTATTGCATGCCCGATGGTATGCAAATTCAAGTTGACTGGGCAAACAATCTTCATAATTCTATTGATTATTCATTTGGTTGCGGTAGCGGTAATTATCAATTTCCAAAATTGTGCTTCTATGCTTCATCCAGCTCATCCAGCTCATCCAGCTCATCCAGCTCATCCAGCTCATCCAGCTCATCCAGCTCATCCAGCTCATC